>JANBPT010000394.1:0-38744 GCA_027575765.1 Tieghemiomyces parasiticus | reverse complement strand
TCGATACCAGTTCCGAGCACGAGGCCTTTGCGCCCATCGACGACAAGAAGGCGCCCAAGATCGACCGGCCCGGCCACTTGGAAGCCTAGATACTACCTGGTCTCCACTGTTCGGCAATCCTACCCTCCTGATATGAGCGACATTTGGAATATGATGCGCTCTCAATTTTATTTTTCGATCCATGTACTTTTTTTTTATTTCCTCTTTTTCTTTCCATACCGCCCAATCTCTCTCTTGGCCGGTTGTTGGTGCCAGATCCAGATGTGCACCTTTCCCACACTTAGTTTCCCTCAATTCGATAATTGCGATCTATCCCCGAATGACGCCACTCAATCCACTTCTACCCTACATATAATCTCGCTTGTGTTTCGGTATTGGGGCGCTCGCTCTTTCCTCCTGTCTCGTATTTTGGCATTCTCATATATTGCGATTTTGTCACCATTCCAATTTGTACTCTCAAAATACTGGTTTATAATATAAAACCATCCTTCCCCTGGTCAATAGCGAAAGTTGAAAATACATTATTACAATGCAATGCATATTAGTGGTGGTTCGAAATGTTTCGAGATGACAAAACTGGGGATCTCAGGCATTATAGCTGCTGATGAAAGCCTGGAATGCAAGACGAATAATCGAGCGCTATAAATTATTCTAAAATCGGACCATTCCTCGCTTTACACCATACCTTTCTACTTCTCCATGTCGACTTAGGGAGCCTCAATCTCTACCCCACCCAAATTTACCAACTGTGATGTGTGGTGTGGTAGGCCAAGTACCGAGAGGAAATAAAGTGTTTATTAAAAGAGCAATTGTAGAGCAGTAGTGATGTCGTTTTCACAATTGGCGTTGTGTGCACCTTAGAAGTCGGATAGCAGCTGGCGTGTTTGTGTGGTCGTGGCTAGGCGCGAGTACTCTCGGCGAGTCCTCGATCGGGTGGGCTCCGGTGGAAAGATCGTAGGTAGCTGATAGTAGAAGGGTAACTTAGATGAGTCCTGTTAAAGGTGGGGGTCATCCGGGGCGTTCGGGCGGGCATCCTAGGTGCAGATTGGATGTCGTTCGGTGTAGGAGGTAGCTTGAGGCCGAGTGCCACTTTCTGGTACGACGTGTGGGTCCTCATGCATTACATTTGTTTTGATGATCACAAAGCAGATTGGATTACATACAAGCTGACTGCCACACTGGACTTGGCTACCTCTTACTGCGTCACCGTCAACCAGTGGCATACTCGCTTATGTATGGGCCATTACCCCCTTTGAAGAGGTTCGCTAGTAATGACTGACAGACAACCAGACCAAGGCTCTTAATGGAGGGCATAGCCTTGGAACTACTGGGGGAAGGCCCTGAATTAACCGTTAAACAACTGACCCATGCCTACTGCACTTTCCCTATTGTCATGCACAATGGCCTGCACAGGAACTCGGGGCTGGGCAGCCATCTCGACCGCTGGGTCATCCACCCCCTCACTAAGGGACCGGCATCATTAACTGGTACGTCTTGCCGCCAATTTCCAAGCGACATTCAATGGGACCAGTGAGTCGCGGCTGGGTTTCATAATCATAGGTGGCGAGACTTGGGCAAAGCTGTATGACCCCCCCACTGGTCCTTATCACCGGGAGCGGTTCCCTAAAATGGCCCTGTCCTCATCGAGGCCGTGCCGTACCCAGTGTTATACTGCTGGTTTATTTTTACTAGAGATGGCCTGTTATTCCTGAGCGCTAAGCCACCTCTTATCAAGGCCTCCACTGACCTCCACATTGAGTACAAGTCGAAGCCTATGCTCTAGGCCCGGGTAAAGACAAGGGCAAGTTTGGTCCGTCGCCCCCCGTGGCTCCATCACAATAATGCACCACCGCATTACACCATAACTAACCAGACCTACATTTCCAGCACCAGAGCCAAACTTCGTTTGGCCCCTCCCTTATAGTCCTGACCTGGCCCCTGCCACATTGGAGGCGGTCGTGGCCGCCTGGCAATCGGCGCTTGCCTAGCACCAGCCAAGTGGCTTCGGATTCTGCTTTGTTAGCTGGGTATAAAATGCCCACCAAGCGGTACAGAGCGGTGGTGATTAAAATATACATTGTATAGGCTAGAGAAAACTTAGACTTTACGGACTTTCTATATAAGGTACCACTTCACCAACCAACATCAACAGAATACGTCGCCCTGAACCAGCCTAGGCTCTTTCCCCCCTCTCATAACCAATACTAGCGTTGTTTACGCTTACCTACAGACCACCTCTCATAATAGAGCAACTCCGCTTTCCCAATCAGCCCATCGCACGTCTACAATGTCGCTTCATTCGTATCCATCGTGAGTATTTCAATTCCCTTTGTTCCCATTCCCTACCACCACACCACACTCATAGCCTCAAGATGATCACCGATTACCATGAGTTACTCACGACACGGATCTTCCACGAGCAACGGCCTGCCACTTACTCTTGGCTGGGTCGCACCCTGGATGTCCAAATCAACGAGGCCAAATGCATGCTGTATGAATTCCACCAGTCACGGCTGAACAACACCGACGGCAAGCCGTCGTGTGAAGCTGTCTACTGCGTCGCTGGACGACCCCGCAAACTCGAGGCCAGCACGCCAACCCCATCCAACTCTCAAGGTGCTGATACCGTCCCGGCGCGAATCGCCTATAGCTACGTATTGACCCCTGAGGCCGACCTCGAGGCTACCAAGGAACGCTTCCGGACCGTGATAAGTGTGCACATATGGAGTCTCCAGGCCAAGATCCCACTGGCGTCCGATTTACTGGTGGGAGTGCGGGTTGAGGAGCGTAGCGAGTATGCCCGGTCGGACCTTGCTGAGGAAGTCCAGGCCGGGCAGGCCGTATCCGGGATCGCGGTGCGAGCTGATGGCGATGACGCGGGCCCTAACCCCGTGGGGGTGCGCGGCGCTGGTGTCAAGCCTCATGATAAGCTCTTAGTAGTACAATTGAATGACGGTAACCAAACCAAGCCTGTACCGTTCCAGGCTGCTGCCAAGGCGGAACCCAAACAGGTCATCACCTCAAAACCGGCCCCAAAGATGTCACCCACCAAGACCGCGAAATGCAACGGCCCTGACACGTCAGAAGCAGCCACTGGTAAAGCTAAGCTACCCGGTGGGTTTTTTAAGGCTCAAGGCAAGAAGAAGGCCGCCGCCAAGACTGAACCGACGCCTGGACCACCACCTGAGGAAGTGATTAATAGGTAAATAGTCATCGCCATCCCGATTCCTACCTTATGCTTGAAGGGAGTGGGTACGCCTGCATCATTAGTGACACTGTCATCAACCTAATTTAACCATTGCAGGGGTGCCTGAGCCACCCTGCCCGACCTAACCTTGCCTCTTTGTATGCCACCCTATGCCCCACCGCCTCCGTATTCTCAGTGATGAGGAACCCAAACATGCCACCCCCGTCAGGGCCTCCCGCCGGCGGTTAGCCATGGAAAGCGAGGAGAGCGACGGGTCCGAAGATGATAGTCAGAATTTAATGACGGTGGACCCGCCGCCAGCCACAGAACCCAAACCTGCGCCCCAAACGGATTCCGCATCCCGGTCGGAAACCGCTGGGCAGGCAACTTTGTCGGCTAAACCAACCGCCCCGCCGGTCGGTGGTAACGGTCACCGCCGACGCAAGGTGACAAAGACGAAGACATATACCGACGCCAAGGGCTATCTCGGTAAGTGGCAGCCGACTCCTGATAATCATATGGAAGCTTAATCCGCGGCCACATTGCAGCCCAAACCACTCTTCCATTCGATCCTGTTCGTATTGATTGGTCCATGGGGGGTATCTGGAAGGACTAGTCAAGGTAGGCTTAGCTTCCGCAAACTCCTATCCAATGCCCCAATCGTACCTAATACCCTCCTTGCCCTCCCTCCCCCCGACACCTCCCGTCGCACCGGTCACGCATCACTAGTTACTGAGGATGTGGCAGAATGGGAGTCCTATTCGGAGGACGAGGAGCAGCCCGAGCCCTCCAAGAAATCGAAGGCCAACACCCCACCCAAGTAAGTGTAGCAGTAGGGTAGTGAAGTCAAATCCAAATCGTCACATTTGACTTCTTCCTCTCCGCTTTTTACTAACCAACGGACGCTCTTCATACCAACCCAATACGATCCGCCTTTGTAGACGTTCCACTGCCACTACTTCTTCCAAGAAGGGAGCTAAAGATAGCGGCCCCGCCGAGCAAAGGAATCTGTTTAGTTTTTTCAAAAAGAAGTGATCTACGTCCTGTCTTTCCCCCGTAGTTCGTTTTTCCATCCTCCGGTCCGATCGGCCATCCAGGCCTGTGGCGATACATATATATTTGTTTCGAACTTGACTCGCTAACCAAGCTTTGCCATTCTAAAAATAGTAGGTACCATTTCACTCGATCCCAATTATTTTTTTTCAGCCTGTTCGACAAAAGGTGAGTTCATTGGCTATGATACCGTTCCTGTAGTTATCTAAACTCACGGAAGCGTCCAATGGCAGTTGACAGTGTAGAGCGTAGCACCAAGAGGTAAAGGGAAACGGTATCTGCGCGACCCCGTAGAATGGTCGCGTCAAGTCTGCAAGGCCAATTCTGTGATGGATATTCGAGGTGGGTGACGTAGTTGGTCACAAGGGGACAACATTGCCCATAACAGGGCTATGGCGTTGGCTTCCAGGTTCTTTTGCTCAGCTTTAGGAAGAGAGATTAAATGCGTTAACCTGGTATCTCAGCTTTGAAGTCGAAGCAGTCTATACATGTCACAAGCAAAGCCATAAACTGATAGCCTCACATTGATCACCGCCATCAGCTCATTGATTCTTTCACGCTTGTTGCCATACTACCCTACTTGACGCCTCGAAATATTGGCGCGCTATAGGAGAAGCGGGGTTGAACCGATAGGAAACAGAGTTCGCGGCGGCACAACGTTCCACAGGAGCTCTCAGGTTACACCTCCCTACACCGTATGGCTCTGGCCGTTCACTGGCGCTTGCAAACGGTGAAAGAAAGGACAGCAGGGAGTAGAGAGGCCACACCGATCCTTCTCGCGCTTCATTCGCAGCCTCTGGCCGCCCGCTCGCATTCAACATCACTATCCGAAACGCTGGACAAATATGGGGTTAACAAGGCCACCCTCGATCTCAGGCCTAGACCCGTTTGGTGAGCTGTTTTGTCACCGTCGCTTACCGCTATTGTTTTTCTGCGAAACTCCTGGCACCATGTCCTATTTCAGATCGTATGTGACCGATTGGAGTCAGTTAACTATCAGTGTCCAATGCACGGCGACAGAGTATCCGCCCTTCCCGTTGATAATTCGGGATGTAACCACACTACCCAGTTTATAAACACCCACCCGTCCTTATCCTCGTTTGTCCGGCTATTGATATTTTTAACCATATTTTGTACCTGCTAATTTATGTTACCTACCCACCGCTGTCGGCAAAGCGATTACGTAGGCATCTCCGATATCGCCTCATCCACCCTATATCACGACAATGCGCGTCGCAGCCGTTCTCGTTGTCGCAGCGACCCTTGCTAGTCCGGTCTTGTCTGGCAGCTCCTCAAGCCGTGAGGCAAGCCTACCCAGGAAACCCACAGACCCCACTAAGGTACTGGATTGCAAATACTTGAATGTAAGTAGATCTATGTCTTTTCATGGGAAGGATGCTAGACCTGAAGCAGGGATGCAATCTTATGCTACCGTCCGACAACTCAAGGGGGGCCAAGGTCTACGGCGCGGACGATGATGCAGCGCTAGTGATGTAGCTCTCTAACCTGCCGAATTGGGTAGCAATCTAAGTTAACTCACTCGTCGACTTAAAGCTTGCGATAATTATATATCCTTGCCTATCCATTCCTTGCAGTACCTTCTTTTTATTTCTGATCCGATTGCTAATTACAACACCATGCCCTTTATTAACCAGACCATTGCGCCGAAGGAGATTATGGAAATTGCGAAGAACTTGCCGGAGAACGGCCAGCTCTGTCCTGAGAAGGATAGCGAAATGATCAAGCAGCTACTCCAACTAGTCGAGTCCTTCGCACGTTCCCTGATCTACCAAAAGTATATTACTGACGTCCTAGACGATCACGGTTACTCACCCCTGGGCAACCCGTTACCGGAGGGGGCCCTAGCCACCAAAGACGACCAGCCTCGCATAGAGCACCCCGGTAAGCGTGCCGAGCGCCTTACTAACTTCCAGCCCGGCCATCCCGGTGCCGACGTCCGCACGTTTTGGGAGAGAGAGCTCCCTCAGTTCCGATCGGACCTGGCCCGGATCCAGGCGAGCCGCCGGGATTTCGGTTGGCAGTTCTCGGCCGATTACTGTGTCAAGATGATGCCTATTGCCCAACTGATCATCTGGGATCACCTGGACGAAACCATCCGAGTCACCCGGGCCCTCCGCCGCTCCCCGTTCACATTGGAACTACTCAAAGATTATGAGCCTCCAGTTATAATGGACGACCATGAGGACCTCATTTTCACGCTGAACGACCCGGAGCTCGCAATGGAGGCTGCTGCCCTGACGCAGGGGGCAGGCCCGCTCAGCAAAATTACGCTAGAAAAGATGAAAGGGCAGTACGAGAGCAACTCCCTGGTGCGATACAGCCTGGCCCACGACCTTCCCGACGCCTTCGTCATGGTGGCTGTCCAGCATTGGGCATTCCGCCGGGATCATAAGCTGGTGGTCAAATACCTCCGTGGCATCCACGACCTGGACTTCGCGGACCTTTACGCTAAGTACAAGGTCATGGCTGTACTCATGTTGGCCGAGAATCTGGCGATAGGAAAATGGGAGCTGGCCCTCGACGAGCCATCGAACCCAGCTCTAGTCCCTGCTCCCTCGAGCGGGTCGGCCTTCACCCAGGGTACTCGCTTGGCGACTGTGGAGCCTTTCTTCACGGACCAGGAAATGGCGGAGGCATACGAATGTGCCATGGCGTACGGATGGGGCATCGCTGGTCGCCGATTGAAGACCTATGCCCGCCGGGCCACTTTGGAGCAGGAGGCCCGTGTGGTCGGGGAAAACGAGACCAAGCCCACACCCGAGAAGACCAAAGTAATCTACCGCTGTACGCTGGCTACCCACTACCCAATCTACTTTGACAATCGAAGTTCGCATTATATCTACTACGACTTACCTGAGTACGGTCCGCCCCGAACCCGCCTCGTTCGATCCGTTACCGCCACTGCGGCGACGTCCCCGGTGCCTGCAGGCACCGTTAACCGGGGCGCTCGCCGTCAATAACGGACAGAGGATTAGTACCGAATAGTTGGGGTGAGTCCTCCTTGACCCAGGTTAACCATATCCTCAGGAGGACAGCCCTTGTAATGGGGCGCTCGATCAGTTGTAGCCACATTGGCACTCGTCAACACCCTAAGTGGGAGAGGGTGGAGGTAGGGCTGCCTGCGAAGTTAGCCCATTATCTGAGTTTGTACACCTGATGTCCTTCCTCCATCCACCAGAACTTCCTCTTGGGGCCCCTCAGCGAGAATATTTTCAAATCGATGCCCAAGCGACGCCTTGGGCCCATGACTCTCCACATCTGACGCTTTCCTTTCCATCTTTGACCTCTGGTCTTTGATATGATCATTCACCGCCCTTGGGGGTAGGATGACAGCCCGCTGGCCCTCAAAGAGTGGGACTAGTTGATTAGTAATTGGGAGGCCGTGCCTACCAGGGCTAGGGGGCGAGCCTCCGCTATATGCATACATTGACGCGAGGCCTGGTATCGGGAGACTATCCATAACAGCACTGCGACCCGGCCTTTATATAGTACCTGTTCTGATTCAGACCCCCCTGACTCCATCACCCCACCCCCTTGCTGTCAGCACTCTCGCATTCGTATCTCCCACTAATGACCTTAATAGCCTCTCGCTTGACTTTACCTCTCAGATTATTGTTTTTTTTTTTTGCATTACGTGGCCTATGCCAGCGTCTCTTCCCACCCCATTTTGGAATTATCCCACCCCACGTAGTCTTCCCACCCACTGTACTTAGGCCACTAGCAACCGCTAAGCAATTGCCAGGGGCAATAAAAGCCACAGCCATTACCCTGTCAGTTATGCTCCGTTCTTTTTTTTCCGCCGACCGCTAGGTCCCTCTGTGAGTTGGATTGCCAGATACCCGCGACCGCGCTTGCGATGAGGTACGGAATCCCCACGCTTCGAAAGCCTCTGTTATCAAGGACCAACTCCAGAATCCACATTTAGAACGTGTGATCTCGTGCCCCACCCCCTTCACCCACCTTTCCCTTCGCCTTTGGCGCCCTCCGCTGCCAGTGCACCACAAGTATATATGATTCCGACCCGGCTGCCGCTGCCGCGGCTCACTACACCCTACTACCTCCGACGCCTGAACCCTTGGCCTGTTCCGCATTACCCGGCCACCCTCCTCGGCCGCCGCTCCACACATTCTCCCCGAGCTCCTTTGCCCTCGGCCGCCACACCCTCGGTCCTCAGCGCCGCCGCCGCTGCACTCTCCTTATCGTCCCTACGCCTTCCCCGTACTCTTGTCCGACCCATGGCTGATACCTCTGCCACCCCTGCCCACCACAACCCTAAGGGCGGGTTTATCAACCCTTGGCCCTCGCACCAGCACTTTGGATTCCTTTCGGTGTTAATGGCCATGGTCAAGGACTGGAATATTCGGACTAGCCTGTTTCTGCCCGACGAGAAGACTATGATCCCTGTCTTGCCCATGGCAACCGCCCAGCTGACCCGTCCCGACCCGACTCAGCTCCAGCTCACCTGGCTGGGCCACGCGAGTTTCTTGCTGCAAGCCAACGGGCTTAACATCTTGTTTGACCCGGTGTTCTCCGAGCGCTGCTCGTTCGTGCAATTCGCTGGCCCTAAGCGTGTCCGCCCTACGCCCTGCAAGGTGGAGGACCTCCCGCCCATCGACTTGGTCGTCATCAGCCACAACCACTACGACCACATGGACGTAAACACCATCAGGAGTCTGGGCCCCAAACCTGTCTACTGCGTACCGCTGGGCAACAAAGCCTGGTTGGAAGACCTGGGTGTGACCAACATCCGTGAGATGGACTGGTGGGACGAGGCTGATCTTCAGCTGGGCGTCGCAGCCGACACGACCAGCCCGCTCCATGGGGTCAAGGTGGTCTGCACGCCCTGCCAACATTTTACTGGCCGCAGCCTAACCGACCGGTACCGTACCCTGTGGGCCAGCTTCTGTCTGCTCTTCCCCAATGGTCAGCGGTTCTACTTCGCGGGCGACACCGGGTACCGCACGGTGCGCGACCGGGCCCATGAGCTCACCCTAGATACCGCGGAAGACACTACCCCAGTGTGCCCGGCCTTCCGTGAGATTGGCGAGCGGTACGGTCCCTTTGACCTATCCTGTATCCCCATCGGCGCCTATTCGCCACGCTGGGTGTTTTCTCCCGTGCACTGCAGCCCCGAAGATGCTGTCCGTCTCCATGAGGATGTACGCTCCAAGAAGAGCGTTGGTATGCACTGGGGTACCTTCATCCTCACCGATGAGCCCCTAACTGAGCCGCCCCAGCGACTCGCCAAGGCCCTGGCCCAGCGGGGCCATACCGCCGCTGACTTTTGTGTCATGGATATCGGCGCCATGCTTACAGTCCCTGCGTCTACTACCGAGACCACCGTACCCGCCCCGGCGTAATTTGCCACCTATATTATCACTTTCTATCATTTATTTTGCGGCTTGATCACCCACTTTGGTCGGCTGTCCTTGCTCACGGACGCAACGTTGCAGCTGGACTTTATATACGCCCGCCCACCTACCCTCTCTTTCCTCGGTGCCTCTTTTACCTATACATAATTTGATTTCTTTTGCTCTTCTATTCTCCTATCTCTCACTGGGCTACTTTACTGCGGATCCCTTATTTCACCTCCCCTCCCCTTGTCTTTTGCACACCCCTTGATGAGACGTAGTTCCACGATTATGGGGTGTGTTATTTCTGATAATCCCATCTTTTCATAGCGCCACCCGATTCATATGAAGAAGCTACGTGCCACATGATGCATTCTTTAAATATCTGTAAAAAATGAAACTCGGCGTGGCAGAGATCGGTGCTCGGCCCTGGTTGATGAACACCTCGGAGACCTCTGGTGATGGGGGGAGACGTGCCATCCCCCTAAATCCATGCTTTGAATGAGCCTTACGCTAATGAGGCTGGTATCCTTCCTCTACAAGGTCAACTAGGTGCGCAAGGCCACTGGAGAGCTGCTTCTGTTCGCCTTCAGTAAAATAAGCGACCCCGAAACAGAGATGTAGAGGCGCTGGCCGATTAACTTTCCTCGTCACAGAGCTAAGCCGCTAGAGAGCTCAGAATAGAGGATGGATTGTGGCATGTGGTGGGGTCGGAGGAGGATCAAGAAGGGGATTACACTCGCGACCGCATGGCCTCGTTTTTCAGTCGGGGCTGTAAGAAATCCTTTGTAATGTCCGCTATGCTAAAAGTATAGCGTTCCACGTAAAAACCATGGGGAAGAGGAGGAGGCTGGGATTATCCGGTGAGGATTGGCTTATGGCGAACGAGATGGATGAACAATCTGTTCAACATCGCCGTTAGTGCGTAGAGAGAAAAGGCTGAAGTCCGCCCAGATAAATCTAAACCGCTTCAGCATGGCCATTGACTGGGGGCTGGTCAGTGGCATACGGATGGACCCATACTTATTGCCCCCCCCCTGGTCCGAGCATTCTCCAAGCGGAAATCCCTGAGTTCATTATCTCCACCTACCCTTATGGTCGTAGCCCAAACCTTTTCACCACACTGGACAGTACCTGTTGAGTCTCTTCGACATGAGCGAGGCCGGTGGCTGTCGTTGAACGGCCATTTACGGGGGTACACTTTCGCCTTGGATTTTGACTGGTCATATAAAGATGAAGTCGCCGCTCAGACGAACACTTTCCTTACTGACCTTTCCTATAGTCAACACATTCACGTTTCCTGCCGTTTATTGTGCGTATCTTGGCCTGGATCCTAATATTTCGCCCAATCTTTGTGTCGGGCCTTCATATATCTGGTACCCCCACCCACCAACGCCCAATCCTTAATACACCCAGCTAGCATGTCAGCCCGTCTCTCTCAATCGTACGTATGCCTCTTCCTGGCACTTTTCGCCCTGGTCATCTGTTCAGCGGCGAAACCGATCCTTAGTAACCCACACCCGAGCCCTCTACCGTCGTCGGTGAAATTAGGCGAGGGATCTGGTACTTTTATGGTAGCCTGCAGTGCCAATTGTACCATCAACGCATTCATTGCTAAACCCCCAGCGGCTAGCACTGGCTTTGATGGGACCGAAAGAGCTACATCAGGGACCTGCGACAAGGTCGCCGATCTTTGCAGGCTCACCATTTGAGTGGCGGTCCCCATCCCATGGATTTATTTGGTATCCCGATGAACCTATTCCAGCAATTATATTACGTCAAACCATTGGCGCACTACATATAATAAATACTCTCTAACGCCACTATATCTCTCTGTGCAGAGAGATGTATCACGGTAGCTGATGAGCCAAGCTGGGCAGATCACAATGTAAATATTTTCTTTGACCAGGGTCCTCCGTAGGTTGATAATAGCGGAGTGTGTACTAACTAGGATATCAAGGTCAGCTGACAAATGGTGGTTTATTTATCGTGTCAACTAGGCAGACAGTGTGGAATACGCCCCTCCCCTCACAACTCTGTTCACAGCATACTCAAGGCTAGTCAAAAGGGGGATCTCACACAAATGTGTAGGTACCCTTACCGCCGCGAACCATTTTCTTGGCTACGTCGGTGCCGACGATGCGTTCGAGCTTCATCTGGTCAAAACTGGTAAACAGCGTGGTACAGGTCCAATCTTCCGCGTCGGAGGCCTCACCTTTGGCCGCGCGACTGAGGGCCTGGGCGGTCTGGCGGAGAATCTCCTCTCGGTCACCGAGAGACTTGACCTGGGGAATGGCCGTTAGGGCCATAAAATTGACAACCTCGGGGTAGTAGTGGGCGTGATCCGGCAGACTATAAAACACGAGATGTTTGATACCACGCAACCGGTAGCGACGGAAATAATGGAAGCGTTCGGTAAACACGAGGAGGTTCTTTTGGCCGTTGAAGAAGGTAGTACGGGCGCGGGCCATGTCGGACGGGGAGGAATATTCGGAGAGGAAGGCAGCGTTGTAGCCGCTCTGGATGAGGTGGTTACGTACGCGCACAAAGTCAAAGTATGACGGGACCATTAGCGCCACGCTAGAGTAGGTTAGGTTGGCAGCCGTGAGGTTGGGCAAGAACACGTCGGAAAAATAGGTAAATCGGGCGTCGTCGGCGGCGGCCACGCTGTCGCACGGGATACGCGTAAACGTTTGTGGGATCCGGGCCCGCACTTCAGCGAGCTGGCCAGGATACCGCGCACACTTGACGCGGATTCGGCCGGCGACGTTGAGGCACTGGTTCCGAAATAGGGCGTTAAGTTCTGGGGTGGGGTAGTCGGCAAACACGAGAGTCTGACGGAAGTGGGCGGCGTGGCCGTCCAGGTACGCCCGACGCACACGAGAAAAATCGCAGTTGTGGGCCGATTTGGGCATCTGGTTAAGCGCCTTTAAGATGAAATCGAGGTGTTCCCAGTTTTGCATGCTGATGGCGTCGCACTGGTCCACGATCAGCATCTCGATAGATGACAGGTAGTCATAGTCGGCCTTCTTGGCGGATAGGTTACCCACAGCCATTCTGAGGGCTAGCGGGGACATGATGAGCACGTCTGAGTCGTAATACGGGCTGAAGAGGATATCAGTGCGGCGCATGAATTTGATACCCAGACGGAAATAGTCATCAATGTTTCCCCGGAAGTTGGCCGTGTAGTCTGCCGGCCGCGTCGGGTCGACGGTATCGTCCTCGGCCCGCACGCCGAATCGGCCCATAAACTTGGCCTTATTCTCTACTTGGTCCTTACCGGCCAGGGCAGTCAGGAGCCGCACAACTTCGAAGGCACTGTTGCGAAAGGGCAGAATGATAAGTACTTTGGGGCGCGTGAACCCTTGGTCGCGGTAGTCCGGAGCCTCGGCACCGGGCCCCGCCGTCCGCGCCTGGCGAATGGCCAAGCTGTGGTTGAGCAGGGTCTCGCGGTTCTTGTACAGGTGATTAACCGCGTGCAGAGCGTAAGCCCGTCGGATTTGGGTGGAGTTAGTGTGGGTGCGTTGTGTGTACAGAAGATCACGGTACGTGTCCATCAGGCGAAACAGTTGCACCTCCAGGTCGTTATGGTAGGATAAGAGTGGCATGGGACCTCGTCGCTTGGCCCCGTGCACCCGCCGCCAGGGGTTCTGCATCCGCTCGCGGAGGCGCATGGTCGAAAAGTTGTCCAGAGGCTGGTCAATCCGTGCCCATTCTTCAGTCAACGAGGCGTCCTGCTCCGAGTCACCGTAGACAGTCACGGTAACATGTTGCAAAGTGTCGTTCTGGAATGTGCGCGTATGGGTTTGTTTGGCCTTCACCTGTTCGAGCCGCGGAGCCAGTGCATCGTAGGTGTCGTCCCCGAAGTGCCGCATATAGTAATCTGGGGTCACGTACTCGGGCGTTTCGTCAGCGTCGCTCGCGTCGGCGTCATCGTCGGTGACCGCATCGCTATCCTCGTCGCTACGCGGCCCGTCCTGCAACTCCATCTCCAACCGACCGTCCACCACTTCGTTGTCTTCGGCGTAGCGCTGGACGTAACGGTCGATAGCATCCTGATCCTCCAAGTCCACATCTTGGTCGTCCTCGTCTTCCTCGCTCGTACCTTCAGACTGATCTTCATCACTGCCGGTCGCCGGGCTTTCGACGTCTGATTGGGCATCTTCCGATAGCTCGTCAGCACCAACGATACTGTGGTCCGGGTCGCCATCTTCTGACTCCCCTGACTCGCCCAGGCCACCCCCGTCGACGTCGGAATCACTCGCGCTTTCCTCGGTATAATCCTCACGGGCGTTCTCCTCTAATTTCTGGCGTTCGTATACGTCAGCGAAAGCCGAATCCTTCTTGAGCATCCCCACTAGAGTTTCAAATGGGTTACCGCCAGCCTTCTTCTTGTCCACGAAGTCGGTGCCGGAATCGTCCGAGTCATCCCACCGAGCCCGTTTGTGGCTGTCAGTCTGGGTACCGTTGCTGGCGAGGGGTCGGTTCAAAACTTTGGAGGTGACGAAGAGACCGTGACGGATTGGTACAGCGTCACGGGCCTGCTTGTAATCTAGGTCGTCGTCGGATAAGACCTCGTTATCGCCAATACGCATGAATTCCACGTCGCGCCGGAGGTCCTGTTCCCGCCGGAGGCGCCGCTTCTTGCGTGCGAGCAGACTATCCCGGTCATAGGCCGCCTCATCGAATTCCTCGTCGTTGTCGCTATCCTGATCCACCGTGGGCTCCGTGCCGGTCTTGGCGGGCTCGTCGTCTGCGCTGAGTATCTCGTTACCGTCCTGATCGACACGGATTTGGAAGTCATACTTCCTGGAGGTTAAGTGGGACAGGAGTTGAGGATAAAATTGGGTGAACATACATTGAGGTATAGGAGAGGTGGCGGTCAAGTAGAGGGGGACCTCGACCGTAGGGCAGTAGAGGCCGGCCGGAGTCAGCTCCATCTAGACTCTCGGGAACTGCACACGTATAATCAACTTACCCCTTGTTCATAGCCTTGAAAATGGCCTCGTCCAGACCCTCGTCGGCATGGGAGATCATGGGGTCGACCTCACCATATTCCTCGATCCGCCGACGACGCTCGGCAGACGTGAGTTTCCCATCCTTGCCCGAATCGGTTTTACCCTTGCGACTCGGGATCGCTTTCGAGTACCGGGTCTTGGGACGCGGCATGGTGACTATTGGGTCGAATTGGGGATTGGGGTGGGGCTCGTCGTTAACAGAAGTGAGTATTGGTGGACCAGCAGAATGCGTAGAGGACCCAATGAGGTAACAATGCAGAATGGGGCGATGGATAGGTGGATTCAGCTGCTGGTTGCCCGCCACTAATTCTTTTTGTTGTACTATCTACTTAGGCAAATCCAACTTTTTTAGTAGCGCTGCGGATGCAGCAAAAAAAAAAAACAACCTCGGTAACCATAGCCAATCGTAGGCCTATAATGGTATAGACTCATACACAGCAGACTAGCCGTTCCCCACACATAAACTGGTTGATGGGGTTAGCCGGCTTGGGACATGAGGACTCGTAGTGTCTCTAATGTTCCGCATTTGCATCAGCAACGCAGTGGACAACGACAAAATATTTTAATCATGCTAAGCCGTGCATTGATGGCTGGGTCTAGAAGGTACTGTTTATCCTGACTGTCCTACTCGAACCAGATAGCCGTGTGGAATGTCTAGTAATAGGCGTCTCGACCATTCACATACCTCACATCGATCAGTACGGAGCCGTACACTTCGAAGTGAGAAGGACGGAAGGTTAACCTTGAAGAAAGGGAGTGATGGACCTCAGACACCGCATGGCACACATTGGGGGCTGCGGATGTAGCCCTGACTCAGCTGCAATAAAATAGCAGGGCTAGAATGTATACCCGACAGGCCGGCTATGTTGTAGGGAACGGTCTAGCGCCCCCACACCGTTTTGGGAATCGAATCCGCTAGCCTCTAGACTATTCCGTCAGTCATCCCCACCCTTTCGTCCTGGAGCCCATCCACTTCGGGAATACAGTGTGTCAATTTAATCGGTTGCCCGCCTCGTCGCCATACTTCCAACCCACCACTGTCGTCAACTATCACTCTCCGTTTAGGGTAAGGCGGCAGTGAGCGAAATAATAAAAATGAAAAAATTCCCAGGATCTAGGAGGAGATGAGTTGTATGAACTGTGGGGCTGTGAACGATATTCTAGACGGTATATTAACGGGCGAAACTACTGGAGCGTGGACACCAACCACAATGTTACAGACGGAGCGCTCCGTTTCATGACAAGCAAGGAACGACGGAGGCTTGCTCAGAGGTGTGAAAGAGTGAGAGGAAGAGAAAAAACCGGAGAACCACCGTCGTTGTCGACCTGATAAGGCTGGCGAACATGATATCTTTGGCGGGTAGTCGAAAAATCGCCGTAATTTATTCACCTTTCCTCATCCGCCTCCTACCTAAGACTAAATCATGCTAATATGTCATAGCGACATGACAGTGCATAGTAGGTCGACGTACCCCGGACCAAGTCGATGAGATTGCACTTCGAGCTCTAGCTCTAATCTGATGGACACATAGCGATCAGCAACTGGGGTCAACCCGTAACTGCTTAACACGAATGCAATATGAAGGCCCGTCCGTCGACAATTCGCTTTGAGTACGGTAATCAATCCACCTGTCCTCAGTGTCATTTCACCGGTATTTGTTTGGCCGTCAAGCTTGCTTACCGGGCCGAGCTTATACACGTCGCTAGGCCGACCGGCCTACTTTGCGACAGGCCCGCACGGTCAGTTATTTCTATACCGTACGATACCAGGTCGCCGATGTCCTTGTCGAAACGATGCAGCATCGGCGCTTGGAGGTTATTCGACCCGGAAGTTGGATGGATTCTGTATAAATGGTTTAAAATTAATAAGCTACTAGTTAGACCAATCGGATAAGGAGGGGCAAGGCGCCATGTAGCCGGCTGGGGGAGCCCTGGCTGAATAAGCAGAGTCACGCCCTAGACTGAAGTAGTACGTGGATTTCACGCAGATGATAGAAGCAGGCTAGCCGCCAATTCAGAGAGCGGGAGCGAGATATGACCGCAAGGAGCAGTTGCAATACGATTTCGATCGCGATAGTAGTCCCTGTAGTGTTGTGCCGACGATATGGTTCCAATGTGAGTCGACTCGAGGTTTAGGGAGCGATTGTATCAAGCAAGGCAAATTCTCTGGCGATTGCAGCAGGACAAGGGGAATATTGATATGGAGAGAAAGGGGATGCATAGCCACGCGTACCCCTAGGCAGATGGGGGGCATTAATACTGGGAGCGGATAAAGGGGGTATTCGACACATTGGACGGAGCGTCAGGGTCGACGGGGACGAATGAGCATCCGGGCAATTTATCCGGAGAAGACACGGAAAGCTTGCCCCCATCCCCCGAGAGACTTGGCTAGCATCCTGGTGCTCCACCACCTCCCCCCCCCCAGAAATCAATGGTCTGACCGGTGACCCCAAAGATTTCCGGCCAATCATTCCAAAGGGATTACGACTGACCCGCGGGCCAACGGCACTTGAGCAACAGACCGACACTCGTCTAGCTTGTATGTCAGAACACAGCTAAAGGTGGCGACGAGGATGAGGTGCCGATCCCCTTTGGAGGGGAGGCCAGAAAACACCTTCGATCCGCTCATTGGCGACAGACAGTGCCGGAACGGTGGAGGATACAGCCTAAAGATCGTCGTCCCTACCACCACTGGGAGTTGGCCAGGCTGCGCTTTCTTCTCTCCCCCTTCATTTACATGCTTATTGCTCCTCTCTAACCGCCTATCTCCTTGAAAATGTATAAAGGCCAGAAAATGGTAAAAGGCTCGATCAGCACGAATTGGCTTGGGCTGGCGGATACTGAAAATAAAAGGGCCGACATGAATGACCGGCAATGAGTGTTTCCGTGCTACTGCCCCTAAAGTTAATGGTTGCAACGATGAACTACGCAGGCCTTTACCTTCTCTCGTGTTGATTCGGCCAACGCTACACGGACTCTATGGGGTGGATGCTGGAAGCGACATGAGAGATAGAGCGCCCAAAGTAGTTCCGACTCAACTCCGCAGCTTCACTAGGGTCTTCAGAGGATCACTGTCTCTGTATGGCACCGTCTCCGACCCAGGCGGGCTTTAGCTGATACTACCGTCACCCTGGACCACCCTTAGGCCTAACCCACAGCCACCAGGGCTGACGATCTAGCCGTCTACCCACGACGGCACATCAAGGCCATCCCGCCACTTCACTCTCGTGCACCCACACCGCACTTCCCGCGCTTGGAGATATGAATAGCGCACAGCTTCGTGGGGAGGGGCCAGGTCTGTAGCTCCAAAAATAACCTATGGACCGCAACGATCTGTTGAAGTAACGCAGATGCGGGCGGTGTGGCGTGCGCTTCTCGTCCTATCGAGTTCTAATTAAAAGTCCGCCCTGGCGTATGGCTTATGGACCGCCCTTTGGGCTATTGTTAGGAGAGAATGGTGCAACTAGACCGGGGCCACTCGCCTACGGGCATACTACTCTATCTGAAGTAAGTAGACCATGCTATGCAAACTATACATAAGGCTTCGTAAGCAACACAGTCTCCTGGTGAGCCGGATGCAGGTACGGCTGTAGCAACATTCTGCACCACGCATGGTCACAGACCTGTCCGGGCCGGGTTGTTTATGTGTCGGCGACGGAGAGGGGGGCCGGCACACCTTGAGACAGCCTTGCAAGCTGGTTGTTATGATTACAATGATGGTTCAGTGCCCTGGTCTGGAATGTCCTATAATTGCCCCTTTCATCCCGCTGCTAGGGGGTAGGAGCAAGTAATTATTTCACGAAGTCAGGGCCCATTACTTGGTCCATCCGCTCTTCACCCGTAAGCACGCCGGTCGCTAACGCAGTGGTCGGCGTATGTGCGTACCACGAGGCTATTCCGTGGATGGCGCTTTAGAGGTGCTGGCCGTATGAGGGGACACATTTCGCAAGCCATCCGGTGGGCCCGAACTCGTTAGACCTCCATTCTGGTCTAATCCCACCTCCCTATACTTCTCCCCCCTTCAAACCCCTCTCGGCATCCTGTGCTCCGCCCACACATGTGGATTTTTCACAGTCTCCTCCGTATATGTTACGTCCCAGCTAACAGGATTAGAGAGAAGAGGGGACAGAGACGTTTTGTTTTCGTCGATGATCTACCCAATTCGATGCGCAACTCCTGCCCATACGGCCCTCCCCCCTCTCGACTGGGGCCGCGCCCCCCCCCCTTCCACTGCCTCGGAGTGTATTCAAGGGGATAGACTGCTCGGTGCCGTTGTGGGACCGTAACGGATATTTATGACCAGCCTTCGCCCTCCGCCCTCCGCTGAACCCTTTACTAGCTACTGCCGACCGGCCGACTTCTTCACCTCACCCCCCCTCTCGGTTGAACCTGTGCTTACTTTCCCTAGCCTCTACCAGTCCCTATTCCGCTCGCACCTTGCAGGCCTATGTACACCACAACCTGTTCTCTTGGAAAAATATTTTCCAGCTAGTTTCATATCTGTTTAAACCGCTACCGTACTAGAGCCAGTTTTACTTGGCAGAGCCGCCTCGGGTGCCAGACCTGCGTACTCAGCCCTCCCACTAGTTCGGGTTTCCTTAATTGTAACATACATCCCACACCCCGACCACATCGCGGCTCGGTTACTGAGTAACGTCCACTATTCCCGCCTTTTTCCTGATTCCTGCAAGGTAGGTTCCAACTGATGAAATGTGGCTTGAGCCTTGGTAAATGAAGCGAGGCGTGGGTTCTGGCTGCCAGGTGGCGAATGGGGAGAGCCGAATGGGTCACCCTCCCTAGGTGGTCCAGTCGAGCACGGTTGCCACGGCTCTTATTGTCTATAAATTAAGCCATGCAGCTGGGGCGGACAGCACGCTCTCCACTTTATGCGGAGCTGGCAGCACAGTTCGGGATAGGTCCGGACGGTACGCGCGCGAGCCATAGAGTGCATATTATCCTCGCTGACCACGAATAAATCTCTCAGTGTGCAGTCAACCAACTGGCACCTGCATACATTCTTGTGCGCACACACAGCATTAGTTGACTCGTTAGTGTGCTCTCACTCCGGCCATCCTCTCCTTGCGACCATTCTCTACCTCTTTCTGCCCCTGAATCGACGAGGGCTGTGGTCAGGCCTCTCTCCCTCTAGTTCTCGCTTAAACTTCCCATATCCTGCTTTCCTTGCTAATTTCGACTACGCCAAATATTTCATTTCACGTGGCGGCCACACCTGTTATTGTGTCGGCCACTCTCTCAAAAGGCACTTGCTCGCCCGCCCGAACCCACCGGCTTCGAGCCACCGCATTGTGCCCTAGGTCTAACCGTATAACTGTTACCCCTGCCACCTACACCATCCCCACTGGTCAGTCATCGGCCTATAACGCCCACCGGTACATGCCCGATCCCCGCCAGTGCATCCGGCCACCCCAGAAACCCGGCCAACATCCACACACTGCAATAAACCCGTCGGAGTTTCGGCGTGCTGCTTGAATCCAATTCTCGTCGTCGTCCGATCACTTGGTTCATATTTCACCCCCCGGTCCTTGCCCTTGCGATACACCCTAGTCGGTCTATTTCCTATTTTTTATATTTCCACGCCGACTACTTCCGCTTATCACCTTACTGTCCTTGGGTCTACCAGAGTCTGACGTAGTTCAGGTTCAGTACCTCCATTCCTTACGTTCACGACCACATCTAGCAATACCCGGAGGGAACTTCCGTGCGACCTGAGTTTTCCATCTTAACAACTTGTCCCACCAAGTCCCGCTCGGAGCTTTCGTCGGTTACGCCGCCCGCGGGATCATTGCAGGGGTAGCTGGTTGCACACTCTTTCTGCCCGCTTGCCTCTTTCTATTGCCCTCCTCTTGCGAGCGTCGCCCCTCGGAAGTAATTAGTACCACTTTGACATGGCTGAGTTGACCCGCGATCCTGAGGCTGCGACCTCAACCGTACCACCTGAAACGCCGTCAAAGAACTCCCAGTCCTGGACTCTGTTCCTCCGAGAGCTCAACCGCGTCATTGCCGAGTTTGATGGGTTTCGCAAGCAGGACTGCGTGCTCCTGTGGGCCGACTCCCTCACCGACATCATCCGCCGGCTGCTGAAGGCCTCCAACCTCCTGTACGCCAGTTCGGACCTGCTTAAGAATTCGGAATTTCGACGGGAACGACAGCGTGCCGTTAGCAGTTTGGCCCGACTGGTTTACCTTAGCAAATTGGCCGCCTTCCCGTTTCCACCCAACAATATCGAGCATCGCACCCGCAAGCAGGCCCTCGTTCTCATCCAGCACGTCCAGTACCTAGTACTCATGCTTGACACCCACAATATCGAATTCGACTCCGCGATCCCGACCGAGGCTGACGACGCCCAGTTCCCGGACTACTTTGGTATGTGTAAGCCCCTACCTGCTGTAACTGGCGATCCAGAGGCCAGCCCGACCCCCGTTCCGGGTGCCGCCACCCTGATCAAGCAAGCTCAGCTCTTCAAAAAGAGTTTCGTGTACCTCGACCGCGACGACTTTGTCCAGATTGTCGACTATCTCTCAGGCCACATCGTCAAGACGGTCGCGTCCTTGCTCACATGGACCATGAAGGAACAGGAGCGACAAGATATCCCTAGTTCTGACCTGCTACGGACCCTTGGGTGGACGGGTCAGGTACTGTGCTTGATCGAGAGCTTGGTGGCACCCCCGGGCGTCACGGTACCCACACGGTCTGGGTCGAGCGAGACGGGGCCGGCCATCTCATTCCTGGCACCAGAGAAGGCCAAGCTGTACACTAGTTTCGAGGAACTCTACCGGTCCGCCCTGGCCTGCTGTCAAGCCCCCGCGGGCGACCACCACACTCGGCTCATGAATGCAGTCATTGGACTGCTCCAGGCCTCCGAGGAGGCCTGTATGGGTCTCAAGGCCGCCCTCACGGACGAAGACACATTCAAGGCGCTCACCGCCTCCTTCCAGTACCTTCTTGCGCTGAGCACCACACTGCGACACACCTCACTGCACGAAATGAAGGCTCGGCTCAATATTTTCTACCAGCAATACGCCAAGGCCGGCGTGGCCCCGCGTGTGGGCGTAGCCAGTGAGCACCTCCCTGCGGCGAGCACTACTCTCCCTACCCCGCCTCAGCAGGAGGCTGCTCCTATTCACACTGCTGACGTGTCGTTCCCAACCAAGGGCCGGTCCAACTCTTTCCTAGGGGATCCGAGTGGGGGGGAGGACGCGCCGGGGCGCAAGGGATCATTCACTACCTTCGCCTTACCCTTCATCCGTCGTATGCGCAGCCGGCCCGACCTAATCACCCATCCGGAGGGGGGACACTCCTTATCCGCCAAGAAACGCCCCGACCCCGTCATCACTTCCGGCCACGGAGTCCTCCCCTCCCCTGAATCCCCATTACCTTCGCAGGACCACTGGTTGCTCAAGCAGTACAGTGTGTCAAATACTAGTGCGTTCGCCCCGCCACCTACGCCCCCGCTCCCGGAGGTCCGGCGCATGCGCAGTGACGCTGGCTTCCCCAGTCACCTCATGCCGTCAGGCGTATCTACCACCACCTCTCACCGTCCCCTGGCTCTAATGGACAATCGAATGAGCCGCCAGCGATCACTCGATGCCCTCAGTTGCCTCCCGTCCATCCCGAGTGACGGGTCCTCAGCCTCGCCCATTTCACCAGGAAAGCCCTGGTTCATGCATTACGAGTATGGCCCCGAAGAGCTTACCATCAATGACCAAGGTTTAATCATCACCGGCACCATGGAAGCCCTCGTAGAACGCCTTACCCTTCACGACTGCAGCGTGGATTCAGAGTACATTAGCACTTTCCTGCTTACTTTCCGGAGCTTCTGCCCGCCCGCCCGCTTCCTGGATATTTTACTACACCGGTTCCACCTGCCCGCCCCAGAACGCCTCACCGCCGACGAGCTACCCCTGTGGCAGCAGCAGAAGTTAACCCCAATCCGCTTGCGGGTGGTCAACGTGGTCAAGACCTGGCTTGAGTCGTACTTCTTTGACGATGAGGACGCGGGGGTCCTGTCCTCGCTGGGGCAGTTTGTGGACGGGCCCCTCCGCGCGGTCATGGCCGCCTCGGCCGGCCGGCTCCTGCAGCTCGTTGACGCCAAGCGGACGACGCTGGTCGCCGCTGAGGGTAACGCCCCCGCCCGCCTGAGTAAGTCCAAGAGTATCGACCGTATGCTGGCCGCCGCCTACGCGTCTCTGCCTGACACGCCGCCCCCCGCCCCGCGGGTGCCCCGGGCCATACTAGGCGCCCTGGTCGAGAAGCACCCCATCAGCGTGTTCGAGATTGAACCACTGGAGATCGCCCGTCAGCTTACTCTGATGGACAGCGCCCTGTTCGGTGCCCTCCGACCCCACGAGCTCATCGGCCAGGAGTTCTCCAAGAAGGACCTGGGAGTGGCCACAAACGTGCGTGCCATGACCGCCCGCAGCAACCGCATCACCGCTTGGGTGGTGGTGTCCGTCCTCGCCGAACCGGAACTCAAGCGGCGCACCACCGTCCTTAAATTCTTTTTACGAGTGGCCGATGCCCTTCTCACGCTTAACAACTTCAACACCCTCATGGCCATCGTCAGCGGCCTCAACTTCTCCGCCGTGTCCCGTCTGCAGCAGACCTGGAAAAGTCTGGCCGCCAAGTACGGCACGCAAATGAGGGCCCTGGATGCTCTCACGGACCCGGACCGCAACTTTGCCGCCTACCGCTGCCGGTTACGCAATCAGAGCCCTCCATGTCTACCCTTCCTGGGCGTATACCTTACCGACCTGACATTTACGGACGACAGTAACCAGACTTTCCGCCGGCAGAGCAGCGTTGACCGGCTCACCGTATGGAGCCAGCGGTCGACGGAGATGGCGGCTAGCCACGACTCCGGAACAGCTGGGCCAACTGATACCGACCGCTCCTCCCTCTCATCCATCTCCACCGACCCATCCGCGGCTGAGGAGCCCAAGGCATTAGTCAACTTCCACAAGTACTTCCAGACGGTGCGTATCATCAAGGAGATCCAGCACTTTCAGGTCCCGTACAACCTCAAGGATGTACCAGAACTGCAACGATACCTGGTCAACGAGTTCGACCTATGCTATACCCAGTTTGACGACGATGTGCTCTACGACCGCAGTTTAGTACTGGAACCCCGCAAGAACTGCCTGAAGCCTCTCCTGTCCAACTCGAGCTTGAATTCTGGGGCAACTACCGCCGCCGGCATGGGGACCTCGACCTCCTTTCTAACCCAGTTCAACACAGCGGCCGCCAACCACGGTTGCGGTGGCCCGCCCCACGGCTTTCAGAGCAGCGGTCTTCAGCGCAACACCCTGGACATTGCGCGCAGCCAGTCCACCCTTAACCTGCAAGACCTGGCCAAAAGGACCCAGCATTTACCCTCCCCGGCCCCTACGCCTACCTTAGCTTCCTCCCAGTCTACATCATCTTTTGCCGAGCTATCACCACCCTCCATCTTCCAGGCCCACTCGAAACGGTCTACCACCGGCGGGATCGGTGGCTCCACCTCTGTGGTGTCAAATCGAGGACTGGCCTTTGGGTTCATGTAGAGCAACTGGCCCTTCGTTGTAGTTGGCCATTGATCATAATTTCTTTTGATAATTTGTAGTTTAGCTTTCGTCTCAGCTTACCGGATCGTCCATTTGCCCAGCTCATTACAAATACGCGCCATTCGGCCAGCCCCCATAGTGTACTAGTATAGTGAACCCCCGTCCTCATCCTCCGTCTTGAACGCTCCTATCCGTCCCTGCCTATTCAACCCATTTCCCCCCCTCTCCTCTTATTTCGCTCCTGTACATGCCCTCTCTTTATCCACCATCCTTTGTTAATCAGTCACACCTCCACTATCGACCACAATTTCATACCATAAAACCACTTTAACCTACATAATGAAACCTCATAGCGAGCGCCCGTGAACGATGGTGAATGGTGCCTCGTGTCCCACAATCACCGTTCGACGTTGGCTGACCCGACTGGCCCTGATGGTTCCTCACAGCGGCCGCGGACCCTACACTGTTTGTTTTCGTTAATAGGTGGATGGTCCTCAGCGCTGGTGGTTAATCCCATATCCCCCTTGGCTAGCAGACTGTTTCCAGGTCACTCTGGGCCTGCAGAAGGTCTACGAAGGACCGAAGTTACACTTTACCACGCTACCCCGCGATTGCTGGCTGAGCTTCACCCCACTCCCCCTTCGCTGAACCCTGCAGTGGCCCCACCAATTCTATCTCCTCCACATCGTTTGTCACCGATTAGGATTTGGTACTTTAAATCTCCGCCCTTTCGGAATCCCTCTACCCAACTTTTCGTACACTTTGGTGTCTGCATTGTTTACCCCTAGTAACATCCTTTCCGTCGCTACCAAATAAGCCGACCTTTCACCAGCATCACCAATCTCCCCCCTCAATACTACGCCTATTGCCCAATACAGATCTCGTAATTTGGATTGCGGCCGAAACTGTCAGTTCATTCCCACGTGTAGCCCGAGCACCTCACTCTCCGCCCCCTCCCTCTTTATTACCATACCAACGGGTTCGCTGCCTGCCTGTCAGCCAACCCAAATCAGTCCGTTTGGTTTTTTTTCCCTTACCTATCCGGCCGGCGAATTCTCCGTGCACCTTCGCCGACTATTCACTGTTAGTCCGTAACCATCTCCTGCCCTTGAGGCCGACCTCTCTTCCAACGTCTCCTCTCACCGACCTCCTGCTTCCCAAGGCCACCCAACCCTACCATGTCCCAGTCCCTAGATGAGTGGAACACCTCCTTGCAAGGCGCCGGTAAGTCTATCGATGGTCTGGCCAATTGGTTATGCTCAGCGGCGAGCGACGCCATGCCTGGGCGTTAGGGTTATCTACTAGCTTGCGACCACTGACGTCGTTTCTATTCCAGCTCACCTGTCGTCCTCACCCTCTCTACCTTCGATCCCACCGCCCTTATCTCTGCCGCAGACCTTGAGCCCAAGCTACATGCCCTCAGTGATATCAGCCGTCAACTGTCGGGTACCCAGGAGTCTCTCGGTCTTACGTCCACTGACCCTCTGCTGGCCAACCTGGGCAAGTGTCTGGCCTCGGGCCACCCGGGCCTGGGCCTGGCCACGCTAAACTGCTTAGCCGGCCTGTTCGCCTACGTTAGCCAATACCAGCCGGCTCTGATAAAGTACGTCCTGCAATTCCAGCTTGTGCCCCTTATTGACCGCATCGGCGACAGCAAACGGTTGGCCCGCGATCGGGCCACTCAGGTCCTGGCCGAGCTATGGCAGGCAGTGTCGGTGACTGAAGCGAAGCAGGGGCCCGGTACAGTGAACGGCCACGGTGGCCCCGCTGGCCTACGAGCCAGTACCCCATCGGCCTCCCGCCTCAGGACTCCTGCCCGGCCGCGCCTGCCCCTTAGCGCGTCCAGTCCTAATATGGGGGCTCTATCGACCTCGGCCAGTTCCTTCATGGCCTTGTACGAGCGTGACGTAAAACTCAAGGCCTTCCAGCACAAGACGGCGCGGGTGCGCGAACAGATACTGGTTTGGCTGCGGCACTGCAACAAACACTACCCGCATTTCCCCGTCAAACGCTATGTATCTTTCGCCGTCAAGCTGCTTGAAGATCCCACCGAGACCGTACGCGAGTCGGCCAAGATAGTCCTGGCCCACCTCGTTGGAGTTGGCGGCCCCGAGACTCTCGAGGAGATTACTCAGGAGATCCGCAAGCGTAACGTGCGCCCCAGCCTAGCCGAGGCCGTACTGGGAAAGCACGCCGTGTCCGGGCTTATGGCCACCCCGGCCCGACCCCCAGCCAGCGGTGGCATCTCGGGCTTGTCCCTGCGACCCCCGTCCCGCGAGGGGTTCAGTGACCTGCCCCGGCCCAAGACCTCCCTGGGGCTTAGCGGCCCCGACTCACGTGGGTTCGGCGCTGAACCGGCCCTGGTGGGCCGGGCTCTCCGCAAGGCTTCAGACCCGGTGGGGACCCCCAGCGAAGCGCATCTGCGCGCCTCAGTGCCCAATCCGGTAGCCGAATTCGAGATCACGCCCGAGGTGGCCCCCGTACGGATCCTGTCCAGCAAGTTTCTTGACCAGGAAGTGGCGGCGATGCTGCCGGGGTTTGCCGGCAAGGAGGGCGAGGACAACTGGATGCAGCGCGAAAAGGCCATCATTCGCCTGCGGGCCATGGTAAAGGGCGGTAACCTTGATGAGTACGCCAGCCCATTCCTCCACCACCTCAAGGCCCTGATCGACGGTATCCTCAAGGCCCTGCACAGCCTGCGGACCACCCTCCAGTTGGCCACCACCCACCTGCTGATCGACCTCAGTGTGGTCCTCCGTGCCCGCCTCGATCCCCTGGCCGAACTACTCCTACACAACCTGCTCAAGTTGTGTGGCCTCACCAAAAAACTATCGAGCCAGGCCGGGTACCAGTCGGCCTGCGTGCTTGTACGATATGCGTCGTATCAGCCCCGTTTGTTCGGTCTCTTGGTGACCGCCCTGGGCGACAAGAACGTCAGCCTGCGCACGTCGACCATTGGGATCGTCCGGGTCTTGTTGGAGAGCCACACGTTTCCCGAGTCCGGTGAGCGAACTACCGACGCCCTCGCCCTACTCAATAAGGCCCTCAAACTAGCCCTGGTAGACGCTACGCCCAAGGTACGCGAGGCTGCCCGCGAAGTGTACTGGCTGTACTGGGCGGGCCACCCGACCGCCGCCGACACGTTTTTGGGAACCATCGATCCGACCACCAAGAAACAGGTCCTGCGTGAGCAAACAAAGTACGCCCATCTCCGCCGCACCGCGGTCGCGACCGTCGCCACACATACAGGCCTGCCGGCGGCCCGCCCCGCGGGGATCGCCGGCCGTCATTCCGCCCCGGCCTCCCCGCCCCAACGGCCCGTGTCCCGGTCCAGCGACCACCGGCCGGCGTCTAGCACTATGCGTCCCCCCGCGGCCAAACCGTGCCACACCCTCAAGTTTGCCTCCACGTCTTCATCGTCATCCGCACTACATACCACTACGACCCCGGCGGCGACCTCATCCGGCCTCTTTAGCTCGGTATCTGGTACCCACACAGCATCCCGGCGATCGGAAACAGCGTCCGTGACAGCCATGCGGCCTCGTCCGTCCTCCCGGACCGGTCACCTCCCGGCCGCCAACGGGGCCACACTACCGGCCCCGCGTTCTTTCGACGCCGGGTGCGCCAGCGGCGGTCTACCTTCTTATCGCAGCCGCACACCGACCACAAGCACTTCCACGGCCATCAGTAGTGCGGACGGAGTTAACGCCCCATCGTCCGTCCCGGTTCGACGCTATAGTGGTAGCAATAGTGGAGGCGGCAAGTCTACAGCGACTGACGTGCCGGCCAAGCCGTTATTTAGCCAGCCACCGATCTTTAAACACAGCAGCCATAGTGCCTCCCGGGCCCGGTCCCCGCTCGCATCGACCACAGCCTCCCCACCACTCACGTCGCCGCTGAACCGATTGGGCACCTCACCATCAAAAAACCATCAGCCCCATTTTCGGTACGAGCCCGGAGTAATTCGTTCTCCGGGCGCCCTTATACCCGCAGTTGAAGCACCGGCCCCGCTCGTCGTATCCCCACCCCGAGCCCTGGCGCCAGCCTCGGCCGCCGCTCACGCCATGGATGTCGATCTACCTTCTGGGTTGGAGTTGGCTGAACAGTCGCCCAGTCCATACCCTGTACCCGCGGCCGTCACCTCACGCCATGATGGGGGGGACGTGTTCACCACCCCTTCACAAAGCACCACCGCCGCTGCCTCCCCTACCCCCACCTCCACTGCTACGCCCACCCCTCTCCCTACCGCCGCCCCTGATGTGGCAAGGCCAGTGGATCTAGCCTGCACACCCCCGTCCAATCCTGCCTGGACCATGATGGATATCTCCCCCGCCAAGGTGGCCGTCACCACTCCGGTCTCCCCGCGGCCGGCCGCCCAACACCACTCGACCTCGCCACTAGTCCAGCCACAGGACAGTGTACGTCCACTGCCGCTGCCAGGAGCCACGTTTAATACTCCGCAGCTCATCAAGATGGGCGTGTACTACGCCATCACCCCGTGCGCCGACGAGAAACTGGGAGGCTTGTCCACGCTGGGTCCCACCAGTAAACTGCTCCACCCGCCCAAGTTTAACTTACCTGTGGGCTCGCCCCCACGGGATTCTGATCTGCCCACTCTGTCTGAATCGGTGGTCGCGACAGCTATTGAGCGGCTCACCGCTGGACAGGTCGATGCGGAACTCTTTGAACGGCTGGCCTATTGTGTGACGCAGACCAGCGTTCTCCACCAACCCACCACTTCGACCGCCACAGACGGAGGTCTTCGGCCCTCCAGTGACCTGTTCAATCAGCTTGCTGTCGGACTGATCACCTTCCTCGCCGCTCCGAGTGCCCATCCAGCCTTTGTACGCCATGCCCTCGAGATCCTGCACCTGATGCTGAACCGCCCGGCCGAGAGCTGGGAGAACCGGACTGCGAGCGGGGCGTTCGAGATCCTCCTCCACTGCCAGGCCAACCCTTGGGATGACATTGCAGCCGCCACCGACCTGTGCCTAGAGGCTTTTGTCACCCACCTGCCTGTGCGCCAGGTACAGTACCTGCTACTCGGCTTCTTACACGCCGCCGACTCACCCCCCGCCACCACATCACCCGGTACCTCCTCCCCTGTCCTCCCGACCTCGTTCCGCGATACCGTCCTCCGCCACCCGGCGTGCCACGCCAGCGGGTTTACCCTCCTCGACTTATTACTGCCGCGCCTGACCTGGGATGAAGTCGAAGCCATGCTACCTGAGACTATGGCCCACGTCGTGCGCGGCATCAACGCCACCCACCCGCGTGTTCGTCGTGCCGCCGTCGGAGTGTTTGCAGCGTGCCAGGTTCAGGGTGCCCGGGCAGCCACCAACGTCATGGCTGAGGATACTGCATCGCCTGTGGAGGGTGGAATCCCCGAGTCGGCTCCAATTGGACCGATGGCGGTACTTGGCGAGTATAAATCGCTGTTATCTGATGCCCAGTTGAACCTAGTGGAAAACGTTACAGCGGAACGCCTGCTGCACGCCGGGCTTACTATGGGCTGAGGCATGCGTTACGGCTTCTCTTTTTACGTTTCCTGGACTCCCCCCCCGCCCCTTCATTCGTTCCCTGGTAAGATCGTGCTTTTTAATATCTCTTTTATTTTTGATACTAATCTCCACCACTTTCTCACATAGATAAGGACGCCATCTGCGCTTTCCCGAACCCGCCTTTTTTTTTATCTATCAACCACGCTTCCCACCTTCCGTATCCGCTAATACCTTTAAACACGTGCCTTCCCAACCTTGTTCTCTGATATCGCCTGCCAGATTTTTAAAGTTGCGAACCAGATAATTATAAACTAACAAGCACCACAGCTACCACGAATCAACCCTGCCCCTTCTCCGTCAAGAAGATTGACGAGTAAGATACAATCGACCTGCTCTACGACGAGAATGGAGGCTAATCCGTCAATGAAGATTGAACATCCTCTTGACTTAGCCGCCAGTGATACATAGCCGGGATTATCCATCGATACTTTTCGTCGTCCCCAACATACAAGGCACTATTCCAATCGAATCGGATGTGATGAGGCAGACCTATCCATCGACCTCTACCTGTCTAGGCATCATCGAATGGACCAGACTTGGCCGGTGTAAGGTGAATTACCGACTAGGTCGGTAGATAGAGAACAAGACTCCTTGGTTAGCTGTTATGAAGAGTAAATTTCTTCGGTTGGGGTGACTTGGACAGCTGTAGTAATACCTATTATGGAGCCAGTAAAGCAAATATACGCCGACTTCACCTCAGCTGCCCACTACCACACAAGCTAGCCCAGTGACTAAGGCTATGCAGAGAACACAATACGCTGTGCAGGGTGCTGCGCACTGCAGGTCAGGGTGTGGAGGGAGGGACGAGTGGCTGTTGGTGAGCAACGCCATTGTTCGTTTGGAACAATCCCCTTTTTGACCAAACAATTTGCAGGCCCACAGCATCTCACCTCCACCCAATCTTAGCCTGGGAAATGACAATACTTGGGGGTTGGGACCCCTTCTGCCCCAAATGACGCCAACTTCGCGATTAATATCGATAACAAAGGCGACAGTGAAACCATCCAGAGGTTCATCGCGGCCCAAACTGCCGACAGTTTAGGGTCGCATTATGCTACCTCCTAAGTCAACAACACCCTCGGTGATTGGAGTTCGTCAACCCTCCTGGCTAACCAGGGTGATGAAGCTGGTACCTGCCCGCGCGCCAGGTTGTCCACTTTCCCGCTTTACCTCCATCTTTGACTCTCCTCGAATAGTCTAGCCATTCGGCGACGGGCCATTGACCTGCTTGTCGATTGGAGCAACCTCGGGACACTGTGGTTGAGTGAATGTGAAGAATGGCGGCAGCGGGGGTCTAAATAGACGGATTGCCCGCGCAGAATAGGGCAAGGAGGAAATCATTCCTTTTATATCACAACTCCACCGCTCTACTGGAAACGACTCTACCCAAGCGAGGTTCATCCTTTGAAGACACTGTAGCCCACTTTCGACACTTCGGCACCCGCGGCCCGACGCGGTTGGCGACCACGGTCGGCTGAAATAGATACACGCTTTGATTACACATCGGTTATATATATAACGCGAGGCCGGGCATCCTTATCCTGCCTAGCCCGATTATACGCGTTTCAGTACTTAATTCGTTTCACTTACATCCAGTAAATCAGCTTACCTTCCCGAAGTCAACTCCAGGCTGGAGTTGTACGCCTCCCCTCTCCAGTGCAGGTACTATTCCCGCTCTCGGCTGCGGTATCCCAGGCCAAACGGTGGGCATCATTTTATCTGCCGACTCGGTTAACTGACGGGTCTCGGCGTTGGCCCTACTCCCGCATTTCTATGCACTCCTTCTCTGCCAATTTTTCTCCTGTGAAATCCTGGCCTGCCACGTTTGGACACCAAGGCCGCCCTGCACCTACCACGGTCCGGATACTGAACAGTGCCCAAGCCCGCCCTTCTTCTGTTTGATTGTTGCGACGGACCCCGTGAACCGCCTCCTCACTCTTCACCTCTTGCCACTTTCCCGAGAACTGACCAGTTCCTACCCTCGGCTTCTTTGCCACGGTCTGTCCACCAAAGACACCCCCAGTGACCCAACGCTATAGCCACTTTACTCTCTCTATTGTTCTAGTTGTACTCAACTAACTTACCCGCGCGTTCTTCTTGGGAAGGAAACCGCCCTTCGCCATTCCACGCCCAGATTCATAGTCTCGTCGAACGGTACTCTACACCTCGCAGTGCCGGTGCAGGCACCTCCATAGATACCATATTTCTACTACCGGGTTTTCACCTTTTTGGCTCGCCAAACCTCGTTTGCGGTACTTGTGACGCTTAGTTGGTCCTTTGCCCCGGTCCAGAACCATCGTCGGAGTGCCCCCTCCCCCGATAAGTGACAATCCCACCCAAAAGCCCATATTCCCCGGTCAAGTCTACCTTGGCGCTTCTGTGCCGCCTTCCAACCGCCCCCGGCCCCTCCGTGTAGCCATGTTGCAGCCACCACCACCATTCCGGCGGTACCGGGTTTTTCTGAGCTTGGCCTGCCTCTTTGGCAGCCTTGCCGGACACGCCGCCGGGCAGTTAACCAATGGTACCAGCTCCTACAAGGAGCTGCAAATCAACCGATTTGCCAACTGCGACTCATCACTGCCCGTTCAGTTCGATATCCCTGTCGTCAACTACATCCCCAACTCGAATCAGTTTGACCTGAGGCTCACAGTGGATAGTCAACAGGAGGTGACCGACGGTGAAAGTAAGCATCTTCTGGGTGAGAACCCGACCGGTGATCAGCGCGCCAGGGAAAATCTCGGCATGGCGTGGGGCCTATTCTGGCCCTGTTAGCGGTGTACACTACCTACCCTCCCCACCACCATCAACCTAACCTTGTTAGTACCCTTCGACTCCCTTTCTGTTCACTCGTCCAGCCACCATCGTCCTGAATGCCCTGGGCCGCGATTTGATCACGGATATAACCTCGACCTGTAGTCTGGCCGCCTCACAGTGTCCGATGAACACGGGCCAGCAGCAACTCAACCGTGTCATCACAGTCCCCAGCAACCTCGTCAGCATGGCGAAGAATTTCTTGGCAGCCCCAGGAGTCAACATTGAAGGCCAGGTCACGATGCGCGACGGCACAGGCACCCAAATCGGCTGCCTCAACTTCTCGCTGGAAAGCCAAAAATCCTTCACCAATGTAGTGGTCCCTGCGATTATCGGCGCCGTCTTAGGACTCGCCGCCTTGCTCACATTTACCTCCAGCCTGGATCTCGCTGCCCCCGGAGGAGAAGTGGCCGCCGCTGCCGCTGCGTCGGTCGGAGGGACCGGGGCCGCCCTACCTTTTGAAGGTGTGGCTCTGGCCATGTCAGCTGCCGGTAAAGCCGACGCCTTCTCTGGCCCGGTTCCGAATGTTGTCGATGTACTGTCGTTCGCCCAATTAGTGGCCACATCCGCTGCCTTGGGCATCCAGTATCCGCTCCTATACCAACAGTTTGCTGGTAATTTCGGGTGGAGCCTCGGTATCGTGCGGCTGCCAGGCCTCGAGTCGCTGTTTAACCGCCTGGCCCCGGGCACCGAAGAAGCCGCTCGGCTGCTTTACCGGGCCTTCTCAGCCGCGGAGCCTTCTCGCGCTGATAATACCACGACGCTATCATTAGAACCCACCGCCGTGGGTATCACCCGATACGCTGCGCTGGCCGGTATCCCCTCTCAACAGATCTTTCTCAACATGTTCGCTGTGTTCATGATCGTGCTCCTCATCGCCCTGGGGTTCTGCTTGATTGTGCGCCTTATTGTCGCCATCATCGTCCACTTCCGGCCGTTCCGATTCCTGGCCTTGCGCCGGTACTTCTTCCATTGGACCTCGGGTATCTTCATTCAGGCGTTCCTCATGGCTTATCTACCCCTAGCTGCCGTGTCGTTCTACCAGGTCACTTCCGGACCCCGCCAGGCCGGGCAGATGGCGTTTGCCTACATCTTTCTGATTGGCCCTTGCTGTCTCCTTGTCGTGGCACTTAGTTTTATCCTGTTCCGCGCCGGACCTGACCGACTCTATGAGGAGGATCCCTACCTTTACGCCTACGGTCCGCTGTACAGTTCCTACGTGGTCCACAACTACGGGTTCTTTGTGGCACTCTTCGCCTACAAGATCGTACAGGCCTCCGTCCTAGGCACGGCCGGCCACGCAGGGATCGCCCAAGTGGGGATCTTGGTGGGGTGCGAACTGGTCTACTTGGCTCTCCTCCTGATCCGTCGTCCCCATGTGCGTCCGTTTGAACGTCGTATGAATACCGCCGTCGGGGCTGCGCGCCTCATCAATGTGGGCCTGTTGTTTGCCTTCGTTACCCCGGTGAAGGCCAGCAGTATGGCCCTCTTGGTGATTGCCTGCGTGTGCATCGTACTCCAGATCTTGGTCTTCATCGGCTACATTGTGCTCATCCTCGCTGCCCTCGTCCGACTCCTCCGGAAGGCGACCCTACGCACGCCGCCCGCAGCGATTGTGTCCGGGCGGGATTACCCCAAGTCGGCCGAGAGTGCCAACCCCGGTAAGGAAACAGTGGGCACGGCAGCCGGGGTAGCAGGAACGACAGCCCCACGCACCACCCTCGCCCGCGACCGTACCCTCATCCGACATTCCATTGAGGATATGCCCCGGAAGGGCGGCCGGCTTCGCGACCGACTGAAGCGCGGAAATACCCTCCTCTCCCGTTGGACAGGCGGCAGCTCCACACTTCACAGCCCTACGACCCCCCGCTCAGCTTCCCGTGCCGTCCACGATCATGTGGCCTACTCGGCAGTCAGTGACGAAAGTGACCTGGGCGGACCGCTCTCGACCCTGTCCGCCGCGGCAGCTCCGCGCTCCTCAGGCTCCAGTGGTCGGCCCATGGGGGCTTTGGCCTCGCGCATAGTGTCTCACGACCTGTCGACAATGGCAGATAGGCCACCTGCATTGGACCGGACTAACCGCTACAGTGACGGCTTGGGTCGTGCACCCGCCACCTCTTCCACAATAGGCGAGGTGGCAGTGCCAGTCGCGGCCGCTGGACATCATTCACACCCGGAGTCCGCACGGTACTACGAGTCGTCGGTGCCTTCCTTTGCTCCATCCCAGTCTCTTCCCGAAACGGACCGTTGGGAATCGCCCATTGTGATCCCCCATACCTCGTCCCAGGGCGGCTCATCACTCCCTTCCCCATCCCTGGACTTGTCGGCTGCCGAAGCCCGTCTTTCGACCCTGGGCGCCATTTCCACGGCCGGCGTCGGTGGTGGTGGTACGGGAACTGGGCTGAACGGGACTTGGGGTGGTCTGGCCGGCGCTGTTGCCGCCGGCCGGGCTGATATGACCCGCGCACCGCCCCGGTTTTCTCTCACGAGCTTCTCGGACGATTCTAGCCAGTTACAGGATCGTTTGAGTGGTGGCTGCGATAGTGCGTCTTTCGAAGTTCCACCTAACTCGACTTCGCTAGGAGTTTCCGCTCCCGATGCGCACGCCGAGCCGGCTGAACCGCCTCAGGGTCTGTCGGAAGCAGTGGCGTACGCCGTGGCGGATGATACGCGGTTTACCCAGGGTAAGCAGCGTGGTGGTTACAGGCTATAGGGGACCATTTCTATATACAATTTATTGATTCAACTTCGTGCTATCTTTCAATATTATACTATCGATATTTTCTAACGGTTACTGCGTGCTGCCGGTACGTATTTTGCACAAATTTATCAACTTGTTGGGTTTGACTTGTGAGGGACGATTGGTTACCAAGAAGGCAGTTGGGCTTCTGCTTACTAGTTCCTTGCTAATTACTATCGCATACATTTGATACGTGCTTATTAGAACAAAAAAATCCGAGGCTAGCAACCGCAGATTGCTCAAAGAGGATCGGCCGGCCCATGTTGGGGCACACTCAGGAGACATGTGATACCGACGGCCCAGTCTATCGGGCCGCGGCGGTCGATTGTTTTTCTCCTGAAGCTAGCCGCCTTGTAAAACCTTCCGGGGGTTTCATTTTTTTTATTGCCATACGCCTTCCTCCTCTCCTTCCCCCAGCCCTTGGCCCAGGGGTTTGAGGGAATGTGGTGCCCTACACCGTGGGCTGGCTGCCCTATAAACCCGGCTCCTGGTCCAGGCCCGGCGAGTTGGCTTGATTGGTCTTTGCGACCAAAACCACACCTTCCTGGTGCTCCATACAGCCCAATATCACCCCTAAATCAGGCCTATGTTCACCCTACTGTGTCTGGCTATTGGTATCTAACGATGGCGTGCCCTGAAGGATCCCACTGGCAAGCCGCAGGTCACAAGGGAGGGTGAAAGTGGTTGTAAGCGGACAATGGTCGCTGTGGCTGCAAGCCGGTGTCTCCGCCAGGTTTCACTGGTAAGTCGCCTTACACCGACTCGCTTTGAATAGTGGACTCCGCATCCCCATCGACAAGGCTAGCTGCACCCTCCCTTCTTCCTTCTCCATCTTACCCGGTGAGAGACTATTCCCACCCCAGGCTGTGACGCGGTTTTTGTTTCTGAGCCTCTTCGTTCCAACCTCCTCCCCCCACCGGTTTTCTTCCTGAACTTTCATCACCCTGCCCCCCCCCTTATATCTGCTCCCCGTACCCTCGCTTGGTTTACTCCTCACCAACTCCAACTTTACCACACCATCCGCCCAGCTGCAGCCCATTTCTTGCCGACTTTCTCCACCGTCATACCTAGGTTAACTCCTCTATCCCTCTATCCCCTCTACCCCTCCGCTCTGCTGCCTTTTACTCCCCGCGCTGTTCATTCCCCACAGTATGACCGCTCGTACCGTTGTCTCTGCGCCCGGCAAGGTACTCATGGCTGGAGGATACCTCGTGTTAGACCGCATGTACAAGGGTCTGGTCATCGGCGCCGACGCCCGTTTCTACACTTTGATCCAGTCGGTCGAGCCGACCGCAGCCTCCGGTCCCATTACCATCACGGTCGAGTCGCCACAGTTTAAGGACGCCCTGTGGACCTACCACGCCACCTGGAGCGACGAGCACTCAACATATACCTTGAGGTAGGTGGCCCCATTTTGTTCATAGCGGGAGGCGACACTTCGTCTATGTCTCGTCCGGGAACGCCCATCTCTGAGCCGGACATAGTTATCTACAAGATCCGCCCTTTAACCCTACCATTACCGGGGTATTTTTTTTTGTCGTTATACCCCCATGCTACATCCTTACTAGTAATGTTGGCCCGACCAAGAACCCCTTTGTGGCCATCACCATCAATTACACCCTGAATCTGGCGGCCTACCGGCTTCGAGACCACGATTTCCCTCGGCGCTTGGGTGGGGGTCTTAAGCTGGTCATCCTAGGCGACAACGACTTTTACTCGCAACAGGACAAGCTCAAGGAGCAGGGTAGGGTGTGTAGCACGGCAGCCCTGTCCAGCCTGCCCCGATTCAGCGCCTTTCCATTTCCGCTGCACCAGGTGCACAAAACTGGGCTGGGCTCGTCGGCGGCGCTGGTGACCTCCATGGTGTGCGCTCTTATGATGCACCTGGGGGTCGACCAGATCTCCCAGGCCTACCCGGGCTCTACCGTCGACAGCATGACGTCCCCGGCATTCCTGCGCTGGGTTCACCACATCTCCCAGTACTGCCACTGTCTAGCCCAGGGCAAGATTGGATCCGGATTCGACGTGTCGGCTGCTGTCTACGGCAGTCACATTTACCGCCGATTTTCGCCGTCCATCCTGGAACCTATTATTCCTGACGAGGTAGGGAGGAGGAGCGGAGGTGGTCAGTCGTTAATGACCATGTTTTCGTTCCGCCACGCTTTGACCTACTGATTTGTAACGTACCACGTTGATCTTAACATTCTTTCGCGCACCCTCATCTCGCGCCCCATTATCACTACCCAGGAGATGGCCGACAACGCGCCTATCATAGATATCAAACTGTTCTGCGACACCCTGTGCTATTCGAATCCGAGGTGAGCCCCTTGGCGCTCACTGACCCCACCAGAACGACTCAAACAGGGTCTCTCCGGTGTGTTCACGGCACACCTTCTATCCCTCATGTTGCTAACTTGATCCTCAACCGCACTGCTTATCTCTGGGACATTACGCCAGCTGGGACAATGCCATCGTGCCCATCTCCCTGCCGCCACGCTTCCGGTTGATGCTGGCCGACGTGGACTCAGGCAGTCACACCCCATCCATGGTCAAAAAGGTATTGCAGTGGCGCAAATCGAGTTCCTGTCTGGGTAAGTAATAGCATTGCCCATCTCCTTCACGGCCCTGGACTGTCCCTACTGCGGTCGACGTTGACAGCGGGGCTAACCCCTACTCATGCCCACCCAACATTCGTACGTCACCTTGCACCATTCTACAGCCAAGAACCTCTTTGACCGGCTGCAGCACCACAACAAAGAGCTAATCACTACGATGGAACTACTCGGCAAGAGTGCCGAGTTGAACCCCACCGCCTACAACCAGGCTGTGGCCCACTGCCGGACGGTCCGGGCGATCCACATCTGCGACAGCCTGTTGAGCCATCCAGAGGTAACTCTGGCCCCGGCGGCCACCATTGACCCGGCACAGTACACCAAGGCGATGAAGGATGTAGCGGCGGCGATCAGCCACATGGCAGAGACCTTCCTCACGATTCGCGGTCTGCTGCGGGAACTGGGTACCAAGACCGACGTGCCCATTGAGCCGCCGCAGCAGACCGAGCTGCTGGACCGGTGTATGGAAATCCCTGGCGTCGTAATGGCCGGCGTGCCCGGAGGTAAGTATATTGATTCTCTGTATACGCCATATCAAGTCCGCCCTGGATTTGAGCGGCCGAGCAGCCAACCCGAGGGACTCGTCCCCTGGCTTGTAGTCAATCTGGCTGACGGCTTTGCTGGCGACTCATTCGTCCTCTTATTTATCCCATACCTTTTACTACCTAATCCACTATACAGCCGGCGGCTATGACGCGATCTTTTGCGTCGTGTTGAGCGAGGACATTCGCGAACAGGTCGAGCAACTGTGGCTAACAGGGGGCCAGTCGAACGTGAGCCCCCTCCTGGCTAGGGAGAGCTCAAAGGGACTTCAACTCGGCAACCCCGAC
>JANBPT010000393.1:0-38771 GCA_027575765.1 Tieghemiomyces parasiticus | reverse complement strand
TCAGACCGGTTGACGACGGCCTCCGGGGTGGGCGGTTGGGTACCCCCTGGGGTGGACCCAGTGGAGTTGGCGGCGCTGCCGAGGGGTAGACTGCCTTCAGTCCGCGACCGCGGCTGCATGGTCCGACTGCGGTGGTCCCGGGGCTTCTCCCAACTGAGCGGCGGATCCACGATGGTCGGACGGTAGAACTGAGTCTCACGAAGGGCCTCTTCGGGCAAACGGACGGCCGAACTGGCCCGCGGGAGCAACCCCTCTTTGGGCGGGACGGGTGGTCCCACGGCGTCCTGATCTACCATGACCAAGGCCACGGCATCGGCCTGCACGTAGTGGCGTTCCAGAGTGGGCTTCCGTTTGAGGTCGGATTGAGCGGTGGCTGGGGCAGGTGGGTCTTTGGGTCGCTCGGTGATGCCCATGTCTTCCGGCGGGGCGGCGGCGGCCATCACATCGGCGGTTGAGGGAGGTCGGATCACCGTCGGGGAGGGCGGCATCACATGCTCCACATCCATATCGATCGTCTTCTGGTCCTCACCGCGTGGGGCCTTGGCAGGGGGCGGGGCGTGCGCGGCGGTGTCGCCCGGATGGACACGGGTCATGCCGGCGGCGGGGGATTCGATCGTCTTGGGAGGAGCCTTAGGGCTGAGTAGGGTTGCCGAAAGCCGACCATTTTTGCGGTTGAGAAGATTGTAGAGCCTCTTCAGAGCCACGCGCAGCAGAAATGAGTACTGTTCCAGTTGGGTCACGAAGGCGAAGGGGCGCACAGTCGGTGGAACGGGTACCTGCGGGGTACAGGTAGAACACAAGACGCGGTGGCCCGCCTCGTCGTAGGCGGCTTTCTGGTATAGGTGCTTGAGCGTACGCCCGCAGCCGTCGCAGTTAAAGCAGGCCTTGTGCCACCGTCGCGACTTGTAAGAAATGCATTCCTCCTCCAAAGTCACCTGGCAGAGCGCGCATAGGTCGGATGACACGCCAATGTCGCGGTATGAAAGCTGGAAGGCCACGGCGGTGTCCCGGTCGTTGATCTCTGCTAACTTATGCAGGAGACCGTTAAGCGAGATCTTGCTGCCGTATTCGCGTTCGGCCTTGAGTGCGCCCATTAGAGCGGCTCGGATCAGCATCTTGAGGTAGTGCGCCAGGCCCGTGACTAAGGACAGAAGTTCCTCGGTCATCTCGATTCCTTTGCTGCTGGTGATGTCTTCCGAGTTAGACAGTAGGGCGAAGAAGCGGATGATGCGCTTGCACAGGATCTTGGGCTCCTTGGTGTGCTGCAAGCCAGTGGCGTCGTCAAACTGGGCAAGTTGGTCCTCCAGGTCGTCGATGGCTGTGAATATGGTGTGAACGTGCATGATGAATTTCTCAGCCACGTGCAGAGCCTCCACGTAGACGCCCTTGGAAACGTGGATTAGCATGTCCGAGATGCAAGCGGCGGAGGACTCTTCGAAGGTGGAAAGGATGGTCCATATGGAATAAATAATGTCTTCGGTGATGTTGGAGAGGCTAGGTGGGGCGCGGTCCACAATCTGGTCCTTATCCAGATTGGTGACTGGAAGAGCGGGATCGAAGGGGCGGCAGAGGAGGAGGAGGTGGGAAACCAGGGATAAGAATCGGTTAGCGGGTGGGGTCGTTCGAAAGCACGTGGTACAGGCCTGTCAGGAAGGACCAGATAATCCGAGTCCTCAAAATCTACCATAGTAAGAAACGATTCTGATGGGCAGAAATCAACGTACCAGATCCGATGGACTCATGCCTACTAGTGGGCGTGTACACTTGGGGGGCGATGCGGACATGCCAAAACTTATAAATCATGTAGCATTCTGGGTGCCAGGGCTCAGCCACGGTGTCAGTCGTGATTTCAATGTACTGCCGCAGGATACCCAGCTGGCACCCAACGCACTTGATGGAGGCGATCTGGGCGTAGTGCTTGCCACAAAAGACGTTGCCGTCCTCCTCGTAGTACACATCCTCGGGACCGAAGACGGTGGGGCACATCGAGCAGGTGAAGTGGTCGAGGTGGTACTTTTTATCATCGGCCGATATATAGGAGTGCTGAAGGGGCTGGTCGCACCGGTAGCACAGAAGGTCAAGCTGGCGGTAGTAGTCCTTCTCGCACAGGGCAAAGGTTTCGCCGTTTGGTGACGTGATGGGGAAAAACTTGTTGGCGACGACCTGACCACAAACCTGGAGCAGGAAAGAGGCGGGGTGATATCGGTAAATGGTTAGAACGAGGTCCGTTTGATAGTAGGGCAGGGAGGATGCACCTTGGCCTAGGCCATTTGGCAAAGATGCATTTCTCTATCCACTGCGACAAGCGGAAATCTATGGGCGAGGGGAGGAGGCCCACGGGACTTACCAGACACGTAAAGCAGTCCAGGTGGTAGGTTGCGTTCAAGGCTCGCACGTAGTGGCGTGGTAATGCCTTGTTGCACCTTGAACAGGCTTTCTCGGTCGCCCGGGCCGGCTCCTCGGCTGACCGGATTGCAACTTCGGTACTATGCGTCATGAGGAGTCGTATATAAATGGGAAGGCGCCGCGGGGGTAGGCAGATTAGGGTGGGACGGTCGACAAAGGCGCCTGTGGAAGTAGTCGTTCCGGTGATTGGACAAGCGGAGTGTGAAACCGATGTGGGGGGTCGGAAGAGATGCGAGAAAGAGATGGTTAGCGATAAACAGGGTGTGGGGTTAGCGATGGAAAAACGGAGTTAAGTTTCAATGGGCAGTTTTGGTTGCAGAAAGTGGTCGTCGGGACGCGTGCGTGGAAGTATGGAATGAGGATTATGCTTGCAATGCGGGAGGAGGACGAGCAACCGATGTGGCGGTAGCCTCCACTAAGATCAGGTCGTGTGCAGCTAGGGCGGTGGGGGGACATCGGAAGGGCGACGTACGCGACATAGTCTCCGCTTCTCGCCCAGGAGCAATGCGCCCCCACCGCCTTCGCTGAAAAACGATACGAGGTCAAGGGGCACCGGTTCGTTTCAGGCCGCCTGCGTCCAAGGTCGGCATGCGGCGCCACCAGTCGATTATCTAAACCCCAGAGGGGCAACGCCCCTTTCCCCCGACGAGTGACGAGGCGGTTTCAACCAGCATCCAGGCGAGCAGAAGCGGCGCTGCAGTGGTTCTGCTGGCAGAGGTGACAAAAACCTACCTGTGAGGGCCGGTCAGGAAGTCTACTGGTCTAGGACTTCAATTCTTTGGGGCGGTTGAGCGATAGAATACGCTATTTAAGGGACGTGGCTGGGCCGCGGAGAAGAAAAGATGAGGCGACGGGATCGCGTTGCGGAAGAGGTCGGCGGGTGGGACACGCAGTACGGGATAAAGACCTAAACATCCAGTCGGGTAGGACGGCAACGGCAAGCACAGGATGTACGCAGGCCGAGACGCTGGAGATGTAAAGATATAGTAAACGGACAAGGGTTGGTATTAATAGTCAGAGGACGAGTACATCGAAACGTGGTCGGTCCAAGTAGGTTATAGTGGTAGGCAGGGACGAAAAAGGGGGACAATCGAATGGGAGCGCGGTCAGAGATTAGCGAGGTCACGTCGCCGAAGACGAAAAGAGTGGGAAGAGATGGGCGCAGGAGTGTGGGGGAGGGGATTTCCAGGTACGGCGGAGTAGAAAAAAGAGGAGGAGGAGGAGGAGACACAAGATGGGCAGTGTAAGAAGGGAATGACCGTGTGGTTGGGCGAGGGCGCGAATAGATAGAATAGGGCGAAGGAGGGGAGGAGTATGTATGCCTAGTCAGAGGCTCAAAGCTCCCATCGGATGGACGGAAGGATCCTGCCGGAAAATACAGCAGGCTGGGAGATTGAGGCGCGAACAAGCTGTCGCCAACAGAAGCCACATCAGGTTGAGGAATGGCAGGGAGCAGCAGCGTAGTTGAGGCGCATAGTCAGAATGGTGGGTTGGCACATGGAGGGCCAGTAGGAATGTCCGATGGATCCTCTTAAAGGTGGTAAAGAGGTGGTAGCAAGGGATAGTGTCAAGGGACGAGGCCGAGCAAATTGAGAAGGTAGGGTAGGGGGTGGAGGGGCAGTAAAGGTTACGTGACACGGGAGGCGGGGGCGGAGATGGAGGGTCAGCGTCAACGGATTCAGAACCGGCGAGATGGCGACGGTCAAAGACCGAAGCCTGTCCAAAACCAGCCGAGGATTGCCGGCCCCTGCGGTTATGAAGGTACGGACGAATTGGCCATTGACCGGAGAGGGGGCTCCAGCGGTAGCAAGAACCCAACCAGAGGTCCACGGTAGGGTACCGCCGAATATCAGTGGCTGGTTGACAACCAACTCCGCCTGGCAGCGGCGATGGAGCCCGCTGGGGCCAACGAAGGCCGCGGCTTTGTTTTTTCACTACCGCCGACGACCGTGCGCATCGAATGCCTCGGCCTCACAATTTTGGAGTCAATTATTCGCTACGTCGACGGTCCGGGCGTAGGTATTTCTGTAGGGAAAGGACGAGTCTCTGGCGTGAACGAGGAAGGAAGTATGGAATGCCGCGCCCGGCCCGTCACGGGGCCAGTCCAAGTGGGTAAGGCCGACTGAACAGCGGGGTTGAGGGGTGGAGGGTAGGGTGTGGGCAGGGGATAATTCTCAGGCCTCAACGAGGGACATATACGGGTGACTGTCGCTTCGTCCAACACTGGTTAATGATGACCCGGGGTATCAACAGTACGCGGCTACCTAGGATATGATCCTGGCCAAACTCAACAAAGGTGGCAGTCAATGTCCGTCTAACGTCGCAGGTTGAAGAGGAAGGGTGCATCTGATACCCTTTGGCCCTGACCTGCTCATATGGTATAGCTACCGGGCTCTTAAGCCCCCCAGGTCCCTACTTACCACTAGCCGAGTTGGTCGCTGGCTGGCTGACATGCATTAGCGACACAACGCTAGGCTCCCCAGGCAGGCCTTGTAAAATCCTCGCCAGCACAGCTAACCTCCGCTGTGAAGCTGCTTGTGCCCGAGAGGGTCTACCTGCAATCGGACAAAAAAAATACACCCCCCAGAAGGGGCGACTTCCTCTCACAGGGTGTGTGTGTGTGTAAAAAAAAAGCCATGGCGGACTGATTACCTAAGGCATCTAACGACCAGCCATGGCAAGGCGCTCCGTGCTCTTACTACCACATGCTCGTTTGCTGATCTCCCTGGAGCAACGCCACCCAAACCCCAAGGCGAGTCCTGCCCACGCTTTCCTTTGTTAACTCTCGTCCATTTCTATAGCATTTACCTTGAACTATCGTCCACCATGACCGAGAAGACACCCAAGCGACGCCCCGGTGGCCTCAAGCGGGCCCATGCCGAACGCCAAGACGAAGTGGATGTGGAAGTTAGCGCACCCCATGCCAAGAGCAGCCGGACGAAGGACGTGGCCGAGAACGAGGACGAAATGTCTGTGCCGTTGCCCGATTCCGGTGAAACAGACGAACTGGCCGACCTCAAGGAACTCTACGACAAGGCCTTTGCCACCCTCGGTAAGTAGACCTTTACCCTCGCGTATTCGCCTCTAGTCACAACCCTCGCTCCTGCTGCCGCTTACCCCTTTCTTACCTACCCTGCCCTCCTTCACCACCGAATCCACCTCCTCCAGAGACCGACTCTGAGAAGGCCTTCAGTCTCTTCCGCGGTCTGGTCCACGAGAGTGACCGGGTGCTCCGTTTACAAGCCGAGGCTGGCGAGACACCTCCGCCGCATCTATATTGGGTGTACGGCATGGCCCTCTTCTGTATGAGCGAGCTGAAGGAAGAAGCCGACTCGTTTGATTTCCTTCGGCTGGCCTCCGAGCGGTTCGCCCGGGGTCAGGAACTGGCCCAGGACTTTCACGACGAGGCCCTGGACGCTCGGCTCAAACTGAGTGATCTGCACGAACGGCTCGCCCTGGGCCACGCCAAAGCACTAATCGGCCAGGCCCGCGTGCTGGCCCACCGGGCAGCCGAACACCCGGATATCGCTGCCGAGACGTTGTCGGACCGCGAAAGCTTGGTTAAGGACGCCGTCGAGAACTTCGAACTGGCCGTCCAGTCGGCCCAGGCCGCAGGGTACTCCCAGTCTGTGGCAGAACCGTTGCTCATCCAGGAGATTAGCCTGTTGCAGTCCTACGTGGATGCCCTGGCCGAATGGGACGAAATCGAGCGGTGGAATGGAGTTGCCATCGACAAGCTAACGGCCGCCCTCAAAAACCATGAGGCCAGCCCCAAATTGTGGTTCCACCTCGGTTATTGTCATTGGTCTTTAGCCAAGTACTTCCTCGACCAGGACGAGGAGGATGGTGAGGAAGATGAAGAAGACGATGACGAAAAATCCACACGCTACGGTGAGCTCATCGGCCAGGCCCAACCCTATCTCCGCAAGAGCCACGGATACCTCGCCAAGTCCCAGGAGCTGTATGGCAAAGATAACCCGGAATCTGTGTTCATGTTGCTTACGCTAGGCGAAGTACTCATTAACCTCGGTAACTGTGTCGAGGCCGCCACTGCTGTGGACGACGACGCCGAAGAGTCAGAACCCAGTGTCCTGGACGGTCTGACACAGGACCAGTACTATGAGCGGGCGGTGGCCGCATTCAATCAGGCCCGGCAACTTGGGGGCGATGACTATATGCTACCGGAACAGTTTGAGCAGTTCCTCCAGGACTGGGAGGAAGAGATGCAACAGAGCGAGGAGGAAACGGACTAGCCCTACGGTATTCCTGTATGCCGGTTGGGAACTACTTACGGGGTGGATACTAAGCCCTTTACCGAAAACCCTGGGTGCCTTTGCCGTCACTTTTGTCTCTGCTACACCGGTACGTCTTATTTAGGAACCCTCTCACTTCGTCTTGCTCGGTAGTACGCCACCTAAACTCCGCCGTGCACAAAGCTACATTACTATTACTGGATCCGGTCTGCCTTATCACGCTTATTAAACCCTCTTCTCCCCCCTCAGGCTGGCTTCCTTGATGCCGCATCTTCCTCCTCCTAATTGGCCGGGCAGCCTCGTTGACTTCTGCACTCATATGGTCGGTAGATACGTGACTCAAATGGTACGACCCGCACATTGTGGGCTGTATGTAGCCGACATTGCCGCTAAGTGCCACCTTCCCTAATCTATCCACGTCTGCCATGGCAACTATTCACCCGTGCAATCGCTAGATTAAAATGCTACCGACGCGTCAGCTCAGGACATTGGTGCCTTAGATTGACTGAGTACTCATACTCCTCACCCCTTTGTTGTCTCGGGTACCCGTTGCCCTGATCTTCGGCCGGTGTATCTCAGTCGATTTTCCGTAACACGCAATCCGTTTGGTAAGCAGCACGGGGTGATTCGATCCTGCAAGCCTTCACAGCCCGACCATAGTCTCCTTGCCGCCGACATAGGCCAGGCCAATGCAAGTAAAGCCGCTCGGTTTCATCCGCGACTGTTGTACCATTGTATCGTTTTTTTTTGTTACCGGGTACTCTCTTGCTAACCACCTCTTACTTTTCCGTAGGGTAACAGTTCAGAACGGGGAGGTGGGTGAGAGGAAGGTCTTAGGTCAAGCCTATTGAACCACCACGCGCATCTTCCATCCTTCACCGCCAGGGTCAAGGACTTGACAGAGTAGACCCTGAAGAATTGGTACTCGGATTGTGAGGCCGACATCTTTTATCTCCCATTCCCTACGCGTCAAAATTCACGCCAGCCACCCATCGCAAAAATATCCCTAGGCGCCCAGGCGAACTGGTGACCTGTCGCGCCCGGCCTGCTCACTGCAGGCTACTGAATGTTGACCTATCCCACCACTTTTGTCCCCTTGGTGTCCTGAATAATTATTTCCGCCAGTCCAGGTTTTCGCCTTCGGGCACCACCCTTTCTACTCTCACCGTGCTTACTACGCTGCTGGCGTTTATCTCGGCCAGTTGTCTACCGGGTCGACTCTGCTGGCTAGATAATAGTTGCAAATTTTCGTTCAGATACCTTCTCATCTACTCCTAGTCCCACGTCCTCCTTCACTGCCATTCCACGCCGCCGTTCAACCCCCCCTCTCTCTCTCCTTTCCGGGTCGACGAGATTCGCCGCCAGCCCCAGCCTGTCGAGCCCATTCAGTATGGAAAGCCCGTCGACCTCTCCCGTTGACAACGGCTCGTCCACGGCAGGTACCTCTATGGGCAGTCCGCCTCCGCTGGGCGCCGCCTCCTTCTCTTCCGACTTTAGCCTCAACCTGCCAGCCGCCGAAACCCGGCCCAGCCTGCTCCCTAGCGAGTCGTACCTCACCCTTAACCCTTTCGCCCGGGACGATAACGACACCCTCCTGGACAGCTCCGTTCTACTGGCCACACAGCCCACAACTGATATGACTTTCACCTCTGCTCGGCGGCTGGACTCGCCGGTCGTGGCGGAGCTGGGTTTGAATTTAGGTCTGGACTTGGGACTCGGCCTCACCTCAGGCCGGTCACCCTCCGTTGGCCAGACACCCGCCCCACTGGCCAGCTCCGATTGGATGGACCCCTGGAGCCCGACCACCAAGCCTGCCGACCCAGCCGCCGAATTGTGGGCCAGTTTGGACCTCGGTAAGTTCCGTAACCCGGCTACTCCGCCCCTGTGGGAAAATGGCGAAAAGTCGAACGGCCGACTTCCTTGCTCGGTGGAAATATTCCAACGTATGCCGGACGCTCTAGTTGGCCAACAGGACACTTGACAGTCAGCACCACCTTCCACAAGCTAATTGTATTACTCCTTCCTGGGCTATATACACATGTCACTGACCACACTCAAAACACTCCGCCTCCAACTCTAACCGTCTGGTCATTACCACACCACCCGCTTCTTCGCCGGTTCTTTTCAAACGAGGTAGGCACGCCGCTGGTTTACGGCGCCGCCTTCAATGCCGCCCTACCTCAGGGCGGTCAGGTGCAACTGACCCACGTACGACAGGTCCTCCATCTCAGCGCCCTCCCGGCGGCCCGAATTGAACAGCTCGTACAGAGCGTCCTTGCGCTCCGCCACCAGAGTAAGGCGCCCTCAGATACTGTAACTCCGCCGAACGAGGCTCTGAGCCGAACAGAATTTAACCTCGTGCTCGCCCTCCTGGCCCTGGCCCAGAAAAACATGCCCGCCACCACGGATAACCTGGTAGCTCACCGACAGAATCTCCCTGAGCCCAGCCTACCCGGGGTAGACGAGTTCACGGTGCGACCTACCTCTCCGCCCAAACCCCGGCCATCATTGGCCAAGTCGCGGATTCGGTTATCCCGGCTCGGCAGCTGGTATCGTTTCCGATCCCACCACGACGAGGCCGCCCCGACGTCAACCGAAGCGGCCGCGGCCCCGTCATTTTCATCCCTAGCGATGGATACTGCTGGGCTACCGGACGGCCCCCGCACTCCAACCCACCGCTCCCCTCCTGCTTCAGGCGATTCGGCATCCCTCCGTAGCTTCCGCATGGGTGGGCTGGACGAGGAGGACCCCTGGAAAACCTCCCCGTTCGCCACCGCGGGCTCCAGACGCCGACCCTTAGAATTAACCCAGCGGTCCAGTGCCTCCTTCCTGGCGATCCGTAAGGTCAGCTCGTCATCGCAGCTCTCCGCCGTGCGACCCAGTCAGCCTATATTCACTCCTCCCCCGGGACCCAACTGGGGCGACCGGCTCGCCAGTTCCCCCGGCCCTACCCACTTAGCCTTTCCGCGGATCGTCCCATCCTCCCCGTCTTCCGCTACCGATAGTGACGAAGTCGAGGCCAGTCGGCCCGCTTACGCCGACACTTTTACCAAGCTGGAGCTCAACCCGGTCCTGGTCCACACTGACGACCGCAAGGGTGGGGCTGTGTTCAAGTACGTCAATTACGCACTCACATGGGAGGCCCGCGGGACTCGTGTTCTGCGGCGCTACAGCGACTTTTGGTGGCTCCTTGAGGTACTCAACAAACGGTATCCATTCCGCATGCTCCCCAGCATGCCCCCAAAAGGTCTGGGCAGTAGCGACGATAAATTTATGGAGAAACGCCGCTTGGGTCTCCTGCGGTTAATTGGGTTCTTGGTCCGGCACCCGGTCCTGAGCGGGGACCCCCTAGTCCAGGACTTCCTCACTTTCCCAGATCCCATGAGCACTTACCGCCGCCGGACCACTGTTACGACGCACCCAGAACACCAGGTGCCGGCCTATGAGAATATCCCGGGGCCTGACCGATCCTTACCCGACAACATTGATGCGCTGCTCCAGCGTGCTCTGCCCCTCGTGGAGGACGAAATCCACCGACTCACTAACCAGGTCCTCATACTGGACGTCGTGGTTTCTCAGCAGCGCCTGCTGGCCCGCGAAGTACAACGCTACGGCTCTTTTTTCAGCACCGTGTCTACCGGGGCTGTTGGTCCTGGTACTGATGGCGTGGGCCCCATCGTTGAGGATGCAACCCCGCCTAATCCCACGGAGGGATGCACAACCTGCGCCCTTCCCCTGTGCCCGCCCTGTTCTACCATGACCCAGAAGACCGGGTTCATGCAAGCCCAGTTTGAGACCGCGGCGCTGGATTTACAAACTCATGCACAAACCAACACCTTGGCCTTCCAGGACCTTCTCAAGCGTTATTTGGATCTATCCATCGCCTTCAAGGAAGTGCTGGTTCGTTGGGAAGGCCTGACCAAGTCGCAACCTACCGACCGGATCATCCAGCGCCTCGAGACTAACCGTGGTAAGCTCAGCGAGCTGCGTAAGGAGGCGGAGGATACCATCCACAATACCCCCCTACCAGCACATGGTGACGATTTGCAGTTGCGTGCCAAGGTCCGTAAGGACGAGGAGGTCCTCAGCCAGCTCCGCGCCCAGACCCGCCGGATCGCCGAGAGTGTATGGTTTGAGTACCGGTTATACCATACGAGCCGCCGCTTCACGACGTGGTTGTACTCCAAATTCGCTCGGGATCAAATCAGCCACCATTCATTAGCCCTTAATTCCTGGAGACAATGTCTTCTGAGCTTCACATACGCACCAGATTCGCCGTGAGGTCGAGTCATTGACCCTGACCTACCGCTATCCTATACAGGTTTTGCAGTGCTCGTACTACGATTTTTGCTGGTTTTCACTTTTTCGTATTAGGAAAGTGATCGTACCAGTACAAATCTGGCTGCATGCATTGCTTGCCCGCTCACACAATAACCGGTATTCGAGCCCACGCCACTTTCAACTCATTACCTCGCCGGAATTATTTGATCGCATCCTCAAGATTTTGCATTACTATATCACCATACGTCTTTATTTAAGCATATTGACGCATATCATCCTAAAAATGAGTACCAACATACACTAATTTGTCATCAGTTTATAGGATTTACTGTATATGCATTGTATCAAAACTTGTAAAATGCGGGGTGTTACTCGCCAACATTGTTTCTGTTGAGAGTGGAGTATAAGTAACAGGGAATTAGAAGGCCACATAGCCGATGTGCTAACTGTAGAGTAGGGCAGACATAATTTCCATTTATTTTTACGTTGTGAAGGACAAAAAGCAGTTCCTTTCGAATGGTATCTCTTGCCGACTTCTAAATAGAACCCCCGAACCACTTTGTATTTTGCGGGACCTTGGGTTCTTCGATTTATACAGTCTACCGTGGATATAACAATAGAGATGAGGGGAAACAACTAGCAATCTCCGACTTTGTCGTTGTCACGCAAATGGGCCCGGACTTCCGGTGGCCAGCAATAGCCGTGGTTTTATCTGCTGGCCGTCTTCCTCTCTATTTTACCTTGTTACGTACTTGTCGGTATCCATGTGCCGACACTCCGCAGAACCCTGCAAGCCACCACAACGCCAAATAGGAACAGTCGCCGCCGCACCAACACCAACACCTACGATGGGCCAGGGCAACGCACCCGGAGCCTTCATGACTAACTATTGACACCCCAGTAAAGACCCAATCTCCCACACACTCCTCGGGTATATTAGCCCATCAAGTTAACTACTAATATTCATTATCTTACACCTTCCATATCTTACTGGCATTTTCAATCAATTGCCCCTCGGGGTCTCACCTACCACACTCCTTCCTATTTGCTGTGAATAATCCCGTAATAATAATTAGTGAGCGTTGAAAACAAGGTCCTATTTAGCCCACAATAGCAAAGGGAAAGAAGGCAGTTGCAAATTCACCAGGCAAAAATGTGGATTATTTTTTGTTGCAGAAGTACAATATGGCGAACGTGATCTAGCCGATCCATTTGGTCGAATGATCGCATTATCCTCCTGTGGGCTTAATCAGCCCCAGGGCCTAATGGTGAGGATCCAATTCGCCCTCCCCCCGACATGAGGGGTTTACTTTTATGAGCTAGCCGCCCGTGGTACATTTAGGTAGGGCGTAGCCAGGGAGCATCAGGGAGAGGATTGTACTCTTTCGTGATTCCAATTCGAAGGAAGTGGCAAAGGATAAAATGATAGAAAAGTGCCACCAAAAGCCGGAGAATATAAAACCAGTTTAACCGTTGCCAATCATCCGAGTGTGGGGCATACCTCAGGAGGACCAGCATTGCAGTACAGGGTTACGGATAAATGAGGCGCAGAAAGAAGTTAAATGATATTCCATTAACCCACTTGCATTGCTATGTACGTTTAATTGGACCTAGCTTCTACTGGGCGTGAATCCATACCACTCCCACGATCTCTCCGATGGTCTTCCCTCACTAGATTTCCTGCAGGTCGCATCGATCATGCCTACCGCACATCACGTGCCTCCGGTGTCACTCAGGCTATCCAGTCGGGGATTAAATCCTAGATAACTCTGGTTTCGCCAATGTTGCCAATCGCACTATCTGTAAACGTACCGTCAAGCATTACACGTAAGGCTTTGATTGAGACAAGGACTCTACCCAATCCGGTATACTATATACAATGCCGTAAAAAAGAGTCGCCAGGCTCACCTCTCAGGGTTGAAGTCCTTCAAGCGATATAGTCTTAGCATCTCTGAAATATCCTCATTCCAAGTTTGCCATTAAGTGGGGGCACACCATTATTACACGTTTTATATTTTTACGAGGCTCTACCGCTCACTTCTCGGCTATTGGGTGACCGGTGTGCTCCTCCTCCTTCTCGAGGCTGGTACCCACGCCTATCTCCACAGGGCCGTGGTCGATTTCGAAACGTTTCGCGGAAACCAAGGCCCAGCTCAATCTTTCGGACCCAGCGGTCGCCACCACCATAAGCGCCGCTGATATGAGCACCCGAAAGACGGATTTCTATACTGTAATCAACCGCAAGGCCTACTGGTCCGCCATCGACCGGAACGACTACGTCAGCTACACCGTCAACTACTCCCCTGACTGTACCTTACCGGCCTCCCGGGCGTTGACTCAATGTAACTGACCCCGTGTCGACGAAACTCGTTACTGCGGCCTTAATACTTTATCCAACAATCCGGCCCAGGTCCGGGCCATCTGTCTCGATAATCCTCCTCTTGCCTTTGCCGCATACCTCCTCGACGACCCCATTTCCACGGCCCGGGCCTTCTTCCCTCCTTAACAAGTTCTTCGTGGACTCGACCACCCGCATGAACTCGCACTTAACTTTCGGACAGATCATTCCGGAGCCCCGGGTCACCTCCGGTGGGTCTGAGCGCCTAGTAGAGCTCAACTGGTTTGCGTCGTTCGAACGATACCTTCCGCTGTTCCCTAACCTTACAGCCGACCAGCGCACCACATACCAGGGTGTGGTAGCGTGGTTCAGGGATTTCCGTACCTGATTCTATACCCGTTCCATTGGTCAGGGTGAAATCGGGACCCCGAACAACCATGGCTCGAGCGCCGCCTTGCAACTCACCACCTTCGGTTTATTTCTGGATGATATGGTCGGCGCTAAATTTGTCCTCAACCGAGATTTCTGGCTGGCGCCTACCAGCACCAAATCCATGCCACGGGGGGCTCAGCTGTTGGAGCTCAAGCGTACCAACTCGTTTAATTACCCAGCCGAGAATCCCGGCATACTATACACGATGGCCACCTTGGGTGGTCAGGTCACCGGCGTCAACATGTAGACTACGCGTATGGCGGCAGCCACCACCCTCCAGGATGCCGTCAACTTCTTCGTACCGTATGTAAAGGGCACCAAGACCTGGGGTCGGGAACGCCGGAAAGACGGTCAACTACCAAATGTTGACCCATTTGTTCCCAGATCGCCGCTGCCAAGTACGGCGACAAGGACCGGACGCACTACAAGGCTATACGCAAGAGGTGTGAGTTGGTCATTGGTATCAGGAATTGGCAGTATCTGTGTACGGACTATAGTTACGGGTTTACTAGCGGTCAAGTCCCTGCGTAGCGTGGCCGGGTCCATCCGTTGGATACCATGTGGGCGCTGCCGTTGTTGCTTCCTCTTCCTCTATGACCCGCGTTGGCAGTCACTTTGACCTACCAAATTAGTAATACTGAATCGGATAAGTCCCACCTTTGTCAGCTTTTTGCTATTGCGGTCGTATTGAGCTCAATATACAACTCTTGCTTGTAAGCATACTTCGGCCATAGCTATTTTGTTTCATTATTGCCGATTGGCGGGCCCAATCTGATTAAATGACTAAATTCTCATAGGCTATACAGATTAGGCCTATAGCTCTATATCTTCCGAAGGGTGTTAAAAAAAGAGGATAGTAATCTAGCATATTGTTCCCTACCACAAAGGTATCGGCGACCCACAGGCTTCAGCCTGTACAGACTTTTCGAGATAGTTTTATTACATACATTACCGTGGATTATTGCTCAAGTTGCTAATACGCCTGTCTAACCCAAAGGGCCTCCGCTGCGTACTCTGGGTTAAATTTTATTACTCCCCCTAACTGACATGGCCGGTTTTCTCGCCGTTATGGCGGTTTACTTTCGTTAAACGGCAGCACCGTAACTCATTTGCTTTGAGCTGTTCTAAACATGGGCGCTTTAACGTTCTGCCCCTTAGACCTTCATTGCTAGCCAGGATCACCAGCAAGTACACTTCGCGGTCAATTGTCGGGAAGCCTACGCCTAGGTCATCGATTACATGCTGGATGCCACCATCGTCGGAGACCGGGCCCAGGTCTATCTTTCGACACCTCCCTCCATTTTTCACCCATTGGCACCCGTTTCCAGACACGGGTGTCCTGAAAAACGGCACCTCCAAACCTTCGCCTCCTCCCGCGTCACAGGTAACATACGCGACATTACCCACACAAGAGATTTTCTAGATCATTGCTCTCCACAATGGTATTCCATAGTCCCCGCCATCTATGGGGGTTAATGATTACACCAGAATACCGCGGTACTCGGCATGCGGATAACGAGCGATCAGGTCGGGCCACTGCACCACAAACCGGTCGGCCAAGGGGTACAGCAATCGCCCTGTGAACGAGAGGCTCTTGACACGGGCAAAAGATTCAACGTAGATGATACGTGGGGCCCGGAAGCCGAAGAACTGTTCAGGTCATGTTGACCAGGCCAATCAGCCAAGGGCAAACGGGGAATGCGAAGTCGAAGTGAAGCCAGTGGAATTAGGCTTAAGTTGTAGGAAATGTCTCGGATATATATATACACGTTAAACTCTCGATCCCCCCCCTCGCTACACTCGGTTTTAGACACTCGCCATCATTCATCAGTCATGAAAGACAGTGAGGGGGGAGGGGTGCGCTTACTTTGGTCAAAATGCAGGCCATGACGAAGGGTACGCACGTCCCAGGCCCGTTGCACAGCAGGATATCGGGTGGATTACGCCATACCAACGGCAAGCACCGTCTGAACGTGCGCAGCACGGTGGCCGGCGTCGTCACCCATGACTGCCCGACGGCGCGGCTCCGCGGGACGGTTTCAATCCGGTAGGCCGAGACTGGCAACGTCTGGGGCGGTGCTTGCCGTTTGGTATTTTCCAGCTGGCCCTCAAAGGCGCGCGCTTTAGCGACACTGGTGGTATCCGTATCGGTTATGTAGTAAATGCGCTGCGGAAAGGTCCGGTCGTAGTCTAGCCAACGGAGGAGCCGAAACATCTCCGTGGTGTGCCCGCCTTAATTATGTGAGGATAAAGGTTGGTGAACAGAGTGAGTGATGGAGTCGTTGAATAAGGCGTGGTACGGTGGTAGGAGGCAGTTAAGTGTAGATTATAGGATATATATATATCCCATATATATATATATAAAACAGCAACCCGGTCCTGAGCTGGAGTTCGGGGTCGTGAACATAAAGTTGTGATGGAGACGCTGACATTGAAATTTTAAAGTTAACCAGCCAGCGAAGAGGAGGAAGGCCGAGGGCAGACAACGACATCGCTTACCTGACCCGAGGAGGATGCCCAAGGTGGCTGCCAGACCCTTCTGCCGTCTGGGGGCCGACGGCGTAGTATCTGGCAACCTGTCTTTTGTATTAGCGAGCGGCTCCGTTGCCTGGGTTGGTGGATGGGTAGACGACGATTGTTGGCTCCTCCGAGGTAGGATAGTCCAGAGCCGCCACACGACCATGAGGAGGGAGACGGTAACCCAGGTCAGCACCACACCGATGGGCGTCGTCATTTTCCAAGGGCGGGTTATGTCTCTGGAGATTTGGGTAAGAGAAGAGAAGGGGAAGGGATTGCGGGAGAGCCGATGTGCTCGTCAGCGGAGAGAAGGATGTGCAACCCTGTTTATCGCCCTGGGGATGACCAGTTTACCGCATCCAACATGGGGGTGCTTCGGTCGTAGCGGATACATTTGTCTGATGGACGCCGCTCTTGAACCTAGTCCCCTTTCCGTCTATTTCTCAAGTCGCCCAGCTTGACAAGGCGCCATGGCATTGGGCCGGAATTTTAGCCTTCCGCTGACAGGCGGCAGGGCCGACCATAAGGTGATTAAGGATAACGTTACCTGCCACATCGACAAACCCGCCCACCATAAAATGGACAGTTAGAAGCTTCGAGGGTAGTTGGCAGTTCTAAACGCAGTTAGGTTGCATGGGCCCAGCCTTGTTAAACAAGTTTACCCGCCTCGTGATCTCTTAGTATAGGGTCTTCCCCACTATCTAACTGATCGTCGTCCCCTATCTATACACCCTGATCTCTAGCCCGGCTACCAACTGTGACATTGGCGTGACTTCACTTCAGAGTCGATTATTTGGTGCTCATGCATATGGACCCCATTCTTTCCCACGTCCATTAAGGCAATATTACCCTGGTAATTTCACAATCTGCGTCACGATAGACCCACTTTAGACGGCTACGGGACTAGTAGTCCACATGACGGTCGATAGGCCTTGTCGATGGGACGAGACAAAGTTGTCGTAAACTTCACTGCATCGAAAATCGACTTCATGAAGGACCGGAAGGCGCTTTGCAGGCAACCTGCCGGTTGCATTACACGTTTGGAGGTCGCATCGATGCCATCGTTTGAAGGCTATCTGGCCAATCCAACAGGGCCACCGGCAGGGTAGCCGGCCGCTACAGTACTAGTGGGGCATCTTCATCTATGCAAAATAAACTCTGCCGTGTGCAGCGCGAAACCAATCACAGTGGTCAAGACGCATGCATCAGCTGCACCCCGTGGATGTGGGGGAGGAGGAGGTGGGGTGGTGAACCGGCACGGCGGGAAAATGGGGCTACAGGTAGGAGGAGGCAGGGTCCTATCAGTAGCAAGGTTATTTATGTGGGATGGAGTTTGGTCGCGTATTTCCATCGCCATCGACGGGGTTCGGTCCGGTTTGGCGGTTTGTGTGCCGTGCAAGGGGATGGGTCGAGGCTGGCCTGGCCCAGCCGCAGATGCCGGTTCGGGTTTAGCTGGCACTACAAAGGTACCGGGGTGGTGGGATGGTCTATTTCGCCAAAGTCGCAAGGTACTGAGTCATGGCGGTCATGGGAGCCTGCAACTGGCCTCCCTTCAGTCCAGCGGAAGACCACAGGGTGCATCACACGCCACCCCCAGGGGAATTCGTCGCGGGGCTCTACGGTCCTCCACGGCCTGGATTAGGATGGGAATCGTACGAGTCGTCATATCGTTTTCACCATCTATACGCAAAGCCCCACTCAGTCCACAGAGGGACTATTTCAGATAGGGGTGACATACGGTATCACTGGTTCACAAGTAGAGCCAGCTGATTAAACGGACGCCTGGAGGGTCCCGCATGCATACTGTGCCTAGAATGGAGGAGGAGGGCAAAGTTGCAGTGGCTTTTAATTAAGACGCAAACAGGCAAATTAACTGGGAGGATTGATGCATCAAAAGTCCATCGACAGCCACGCAGGCGGGGCCATAAGGGCCGAGCACAACCGGATAGGGGGGGGGGGGGGACGGTGGGCTGACACCACCCACGTGATGATGCACGGTAGCGGCAGCAATCGCTGGACGAGTTTTAGGAGACTCGTGGGACCACGAGTGAACGGTCAACAGGGTAAAGGGGGAAGTGGCTGTGGGCAAAGAGGAGAGTGTGATTAAAGTAGAAGGTTACGGGAAAATATATACGGAGGAGGTGGAGTGCACCCACGGAGGGGGGGGTAGCAGCTGTCCGGGCTGATATGTAATAGAGGTGGTATGGATAACAATATACAGAAACGACGGATGGGAAGGGCCACAGCAGATGGAAAAGGCGAAAGGAGTGTAGAATAAAATACAAGAAGGAAAAAAGTCCGCGCCAACCATGATTGGGGCGAAATGGGTTGGAAAGAGAGGCGGACGGGTTTTTGGACACAGATGCCTGAAGGAGGCGGGGATAACGGGGAGAGAGCGGGGGAAAAGAATCAAAAGACGCTGAAGCTGGTCACCACCGCGCCACACCAGACGGCAATGTCGCGCAGATTAACTATGATATCCTCGGCGTACTCGGTGAGGCCGTAGTCGTCGGACCGAGATTCGAATCTGGGCGACAGTGAGGTGGCGCGCTCGAGGCGGGCAGCAAACGACCCGGACCCGTCCCATAGGCTGTCGCATACGATCTGGGGCATGTAGCTGCCTAGCCACTGGGCTGCCGAGGGCCAGGGAGCAGCGACAACCTGGCGCGGAACCCGGCTCGAGCGAGCTGCCGGTGGGGGTTGGTGGGGCACGCTTGCGCCGTCAGCCGTAGCCCACGGATAGTGGAGCCAGGCCCGGGACGGGGGCGGACTAGGCTCAGGCTCTGCCTTAAGAGCGGTGGGCTGTAGACGCACAATGGTAGACCGGTGGGAGGTGCGGTGGCGTTTGCGGTGGCGGGAGATGGCCCCAAGTGGGGGTGCGGGGAGGGGGGGATCGAATGTGACGGGGACAACTGAGGCGGGTGATACGGACTTCGAGACGCGGGGTTCGGTTCTGGGCTCGGCCTCGCTCTCGCCATCACCCTCCGCATCCTCGTCCTCGTCGTCTTCTTCGCCGACAGTCCGAATCCGGCACTGCTCAACGGTGGCCTTAAACCGTAGCCGGGGCCGCGGGGTGGCACCCTCGGAGGTCAGCGAGCTGCCGCTGTTACTCCGACAGAGGGTCTCCGCCGAGTCGCTCAGAAAGTCGGCGTAGGCCGGCACGTCGGACAAGTCGAGCAGGCTGTGATACGAGGCCGCCCCGAGGCGGGGGGAGGTACCGCCCACCGTGCGGAACCGGCCGGCACCGGAAACGAAGGGTCGACGCTTGAGGGCCGGTTTGAGGCCGGACGGGGAGGTTGGGGCGTAGACGGTCGGCGAGGTCACGGCAGTGGAGGCCGAGGAGTGCTGGTCGTGGCCGTGGGTGTAAAGCGGACCGTACAGCCAGGTCACATCGTTGTCTTTGAGCCAGTTGAGTGACTCGGGTCGCACAGTGGGCAAACTGTGACGCCGCTTGGCCCAGACACGCCACGAGGCGTTTTCTAACCGGTAGCCGTTGAGCAGAGACCGCTTCTGACGGGTAACGAACCGCCACGACTCGGCCAGGTCCTCCAGGTCCCACGAATGGGTAAGGTAGTCAACGCAGTAGCCGGTCGGGGACAGGGGCAGGCGGTCCTCGCCGGCCAGGAGAAGGGGCACTACAGTGGCCGGGGACATGGTGGCCGACATGGTCTCATGTGGAGACGGTACAGGTTGGTGGGCAAGGCGGGGCAGAGTAAGGGCGAGCTGCGGTCAGAACCGTGGGAACGGGTGGTATAAATACGAAGGCGTAATGGCGGGGCAGAGAGCGGCCGGGGGTTCTAGGCCTGATAACGGTCTAACGCGGTCGACGGGGTGTGGGTGGAAGGCGGGATTTCGGAGCCGAAGGCAAAGTGGATAAGGGTGCGGGAATTGTAAACCGGACAGTCGGTAAGTCAATTCTATTCTAGGGCCGCGTGGTTGGTTGTAGGCTTGGAAGCGGGAAAAGTGTGAGGGCAAATGGAGGGGAGCGAGGAGGTTTGGAAGAAACACCGTGTTTTAGCTTGGAAGTGAGGAAGCACAAGGGTAGGAGATGGGACGTGTGTTACAAAAGGGGGGAGGAGGAGGAAAAGGTATGACGAACAAAACAGGCGCGGAGGATAACGTAGCCCAAAGGGTGAGCGATGGATATATACGACTACCGGGCTGAGAATGGACTGGGAGGGGAAGAGAGAGAGGGGGGCATGGACGGTATCGAACGCCGCAAACTGTAAAGACACTGGCGAGCCCGTAAGCAGCGACAGTACAGTACTTGACAGGCCAGTTAGATGGCGGGGTAGAGGCCAAACTTGTGACTCTGGGAGGGGGTAATAGTCGGCGATGGTTGGCCGGCGCTGATGAAAGACCCAAAGTTTTAAGACGGTTCGAAAGGGAAGGTGATGGTGGTCCACTATTCGGGCGGGGTGGGAAACGAGAGCGGATGGGAGGAGGGGTCCAAGCGGAGCCTGGTTTGAGCCTATGTAGGCGGTGGCGATATAGATAGCGATTAGGGGAGGGGAGGGAGCGGTGGCTTTAGATTAAAGGGGGGCCAGGGAGCAACCGGGACTGTCGGGAAAATCTGGGGGGGGGACAATGTCCGAAAACGATAGACGGGATCTAATTACGAAGAGGGTGGAGGGAATTAGGGAGGGAGGGAGGTGGTAAAATTAAATAAGCCGGTGGTGTACCGCGTCGGGAGGGCGGGAGCGCCACTAGCTTATATATACCGGATGGTTAGAGGGCTAGACCAGGAGGACGGCGGATCTGGGTGTGGGACTACTCCACACGCCCAAAAGGGAAATGGGAGGCCTACGGGGACTGTAAAAGGGCCGACTGACGAGGGCCAGGTGAGTGGGTGTGTGTGTGGGGGTAGGTGGGCAACGTGGGAGGGCTGTGAAGCCGGTGGGCTGGTGCACCCCAGAGTCCCGTTTGAAGGAAAAGGGTGGGAAAGCACTCTGGCGGGGGGGGGGACAGCGACAGGAGAAGACCAGCAGGAAGACAGCCAACACATTCAATAAGGACTCGCTACATAGGCTGCATAGAATCACACAGGCGATAAATGTACGGCGGGAGGGAAGGTATATGCGCTTTCAAGGGGCCGCGCAGGTCCGACTTTATATAGTTAGATAGCATGAAGAGGGGTGCGATAGTGGGAAGGGAAGGGCTGCGAGGCAAGCAAAGGAGCGCCAGATAAATGCAGCCTCCGTAAGTGTGTATGTGTTTATCTATATATGCGCTTAGCAACGGATACCTATAGCTTGGATATCGCTGGCCTGCACTCGGGCTGATCGCGAACACCGATAAGAAGGGTGAAGGCGACGCGGACCGCCCGAATGAACCTCTCTCTCGTGGCGCGGGGACCCATTAGTTTTCCGTGTTCCTCCGTGCCTCCCGTTCTCTTTACCGACATGCCCATCGGTCGCTGCTCCTATCGCCCGGGCCCTTACCGCGGCACACCCACGCGGCCTTATCGCACGCATGCATCTACCTGATGATGGATGGGAGGGAGGAAGGTATGGCGACATGCGAGGGTGGGCGTGGCGAGCCTAAAGCACGCTGCTTCAAAGTCGTAGTTGCTCTGACGTGATCCGCTGTTAACCTTCCGGGGCTTTACAACTCCCTCTATCGTCCATTAAACATACCGGCCAGGGCGGTTACCTGGTCAGAGGCTGAGCATACGGTCGAAGCGCTGGGGGGAGAATGAAAAGGGCAAGGCGGTGGCTAGTAGCCAGCGGCCAGCCCCTCTGGGGATCCACGCCACCCCCGGGCTCTCGTCAGGGCCGTGACGGTGACACCGCCAACTGTACGAGTGCGAGTGTGTGCGCCCATGCGGAGCGCCACAATCCGGACCAGGCCCGCTTCCTAGTGCACGACGGTAGCGTTCGCCCTGGCCGTCACGTGTGGCTACGGTCAGAGATAAGACATGAAACCGAACCGGTGGTGCGGTGGGGGGTCTGGCTTCCAAAGACCCTGGCTCCCGGCAAGGTTGACACTGGGGGGGGGGCGTGGGTGAGTGTCGGGGACTGCGCTACGGCATATCCTCCCGAACCCACTAGCTTTAGCTAGCAGCCGCAGGGTTCTGTGATGGTCGTTTGTTTATGACTCAATTTTCCCTAGTTGGGTTGGGGCCGGACAAAGAAGGCTAGATCGTGGGTCATATCGAAGGGGCACGCAAGCTGAGGGCTTCACAGGAAGCTGGCGTCTAATGAACCTGATCCTGCGACCCTTCTCACCGTCACTGGCCCCGCACCTGATCCGTGACTGGCACCTAGCGCTCAACGCCAGATTCTGTGGCCAGTGGTCGCCAGGTTATCCGGATAGGCGCCTTTCGGGCCATCAGTTGCCGGGCACATGCCAAAAGGGCTACACAAGTCACGCAACGATTTCCTGCCGCTGTGCTTGGCTGGCTTGGGCTTGGGATTAAAGACGGCCAAACTAATGAAATATTGGTGCGCCGTCAGCCAATCAGTGTTCCGTTATCTGACGGCCCATCTGCCGGATAGGTCGGGCGGGAGGCCGCTGGCACATCTACACACGCTCAGGGATGGAATTCTGTTCCTCTGCGCTTATCGCGTAGGCCATTGGTCGGGTACTTGGCCGGCCTGCCTGAGACTACTCCTCTGCTCCCCCGCTCGCTTGCTACGCTCTTCCGGGTTCCCCCGCGCCCATTTGCAGCGTCCCACGCGCCTTCGATGGTGCTATCCCGGGATCTTCACCGGCCCAATCCAAGGGCGGGGTCAGGGACACTTTTATCCTGCGCTCGTCCTGGTGGGTCGGAGATCATGGCTAGCATATACACACTCTGATGTAAGTGTCCCTTCAACCATCAAGCCCCTCCTCTCCCTAGTCGACGCTATAGGCCATGCTAGCGCCGGTTAATTTGCCACCTCGTTGAGCTGTGGGCGTCGGCCAGATGGCCACTCGACTAAAGTGGCTTTACGATGGCCGGCTGCCCTTGGCCTTGAATTGTGTGTATCCACCGGGGGTTGCATCGGGTGCCAACACCTCGACTACATCAGGGCCGGGAGGTGGGCCTGCGGCCAAGACCTTGGGGGGGAGGGTGGCAGCAATTCCCACCCTTCGGATTGCCCCATGTGGTATGTGAAGCAAGTTGGTCGTCGTACCGCCCTTAAGATTGGTATACGCTGTACAGTCTACCAGGCCCTTCACGGTTGCGTACGCTCAATAGGGCGAAGGTGAATGGGAAGACGGGCCGGGGCGATACCAGGGTTGCAACGCTGTATAATGACGGCAAGATACTTGCCAAAAGGAGTTACTTGTGTGGGCACAAATTGCTGATGAATAATCCACGCACGCCGGGTGCCGTGGGTGATTAAGCGTTGCGGCCGGGATGGATTATGATGAGAAACGGTCCTCCGCCTTTGGAATGGTCGGGGGGTTAGCCCATGAGTCTGATGAGCGATAACTATGCGGGTCTCTTTTTTAGAGCGTTAGCATGGATGGTCGGATAACCGATTGTCGCACCCCTCCCCTCTCATTGAGGGATTGCCTCGGTCGGTAATGTTGACTGCGATGGCCTAATACAGTTGGTCTGCCCCCCCCCGCCTTCGCTACGCAACTGCTGGTCAACTTGGCACCTTGGACTCTAGCCTCATACGTTTTATATTGGGATTCCCCATGCTTATTACCCGATGTGGTACTGCCACCTCTCGCGAGCTGCCCAGCCCACCATCACACCTTGCCGGAGGTTGGCCGAAGGTAACTTCATCATATTTAGATCGAAGATTATAGCCTGGGAACCCGAGGGTTCATCAATGGATTGAGAGTTCGGCCAGGACGGGGGCTAAAACGTAGGTAGGTAAGTTGGCACGATGCTTCTGGACAGACCGCGGATCACCACCTCCACTCTATGTATACTTAAATTGTTGTTTCTCACGTGACGGCCGGGTTTGCTCCGGAGTGTCTTCCTAGCCGAAGCGAGCTGGCCTTACAAGATGGTGGGCCGGGTAGCGTACTGCTGCGGTAGCTGGGGCTAACATGGGGTTGGAGGACTACTCCACTCGAGCGGAGAGCATCAAGGCGTTGCGACCAACACCGCATAGAGGCAAAGGCGAGCTGGTGGCCGCCAAACTCCATTGTTGGTTCTGCCGAGGAAAGCTAAACATTCCCCCCCCATGTCGCCCATTATTCTGTTTCTGGCCCTTGTTAACCAGCCTGTCTTGGAACCCGCTTGACCAGCACCCTGTCATCACATTCGTTACCCGACCCCACTGCTACTAGCACATGGATGCCTCTCCAGCCGGTCTAGCGGGCCCGGGTCCTGAGCTGACGGAACGGACCTTGCACGACCTACTCCGCCAACAGGTTTCCGTACCGCCGCACACACACAACACCTGGGCCCTCTCCGATACCGTTCTACGCCGCGCGCTAGAGAACTACGAGGTAAGGCCCAGGGCTCCCTCCACCTAACCAGCTGACCTCTTGTTTCGTAAGGCCCTGACTGACAGGCTCCCGGGGGGCGGCGGCTAAGGGGTACGGAGAAGCCAATATATGTTCACTTCGATGAGAAGCCGGATAACTGGCTCCTAGATTCACTTACACCGCGGTCGGACACGGCCCCTTCAACCTGTTCGAGGCATTGGTCTGTTGATTAATCCGGACCTCGCAAAAATTAACTTTGTGATCTCACCTGGATTGATTCCCTTCCACCCCATCATCACGGACACAATTGTTGTTGTTTTTCGTTTAGCACCTTTCCTCATCAGTCGATATGACGATCGAAGAACTGGAACGGTGTCGATGCCTCTGGGTCCATGATTACGAGGCACCGACAAGGGATGGTACCACCATCCGGGTGTACTTTGCGCGCTACTGTACCGGTAGGTATATTTCTATTGGCGCAGCTATGAGTATTCAGCTGTCGTTGTCGTTCTACCGATCCACCTCCCCCCCAGCGCGTGTTGAAGATGGAGGCGTGAGGTATCATCACGTATAGGCACTTAATGCGCGAAGTTTCCCAACAAACTTTTTTCACAACAATTACCACCAGAAATTCCCGATGACCCGCGGGTGGGTACGCCCTCGAACTCTAGTGTCGATAAACTAGTACCGAATCCGCCCACCAGCTTGACCCTGGCAAGCGCAGCCAATGTAAGCGTCCTTCAGTCTTGACAGGCGTGGTAGTTATGAGAGGGACCATAGTGTTTCATATGTAAGGACCCCGGGCGTCAAATGAAGTACGTTCCCAAGACGACTACCAAAGACAGCCGAGGTGAATTATGCCGTCACCTTTGACCCCATTGCCTTATTAACCTTATAATATCATACCGTATGTCTCGACGATACATACTGTGATGCTCAGCCGGTGACTCCTACCCCGTCACGAGTCAAACGGCTCCGCGCCACGCCCGGTCGCGGCGGGCTCGGAAAGCCCTTTCGGTCTCCGCTTAAAGTTGCTAGCTCGTCGAATACCCCTACCCTAGGTCAAAACACCCCGACTCCTGCTACCCCGGCGACCCCTCTCCCGGGGACGTTGGCAAATGGAGGAGGGAGGCAGGCAGAGGGAGGGAGTACGTTGCAAGTCACAAGGTCGATGCCCGTGGCCCGGAGGGCACCAGGCTTGATCAGCGGACGGTCACCTAAACGTCGTTTGTTCGCCGTTACCCCTTCAGCAGTGGCGACGATGGTAGCTGACCCGAAGGTAGCGAACCTGGCTGCCGAGCAGCGGCGACTTGAGCAGGCCATCGATCGAGCTGAAGACCGACGCCGTAAACTGGGTCTCGTAAGATCGATTATCAAGCAGGTAAGGTGTCACTACCACCAAGGGTTTTCGGCCAGAAGGGGGGGAGGGAGATACATACATTATTACTCTCTGGAGTAGCCATGACGTCTGAGAGAGAGATGGCGACATGGACGTGTGTGGCAGGGAAAGGATAGATGGGGGTCGTAATTGTGCGAGGCCTTAGCCATATAGTTCTAGACGAATGCCTCAATGGCACCATTGGATTACCAGGCCTGATCCAGACAGCCAATTTTGATATATATATATATATATATATTAACTCCCTGTAATCTCCTTATGGTACCACTTTACCTAAACGCCCACATTACTCCACAGAACAAAGGCCAGCCTCTGGACCAGTTGATATCTAAATGGCGAAGGGCCGCCCAGCAGGCCATCCTGCACCTCTACGAACGCTTCAGAGAATCTCAGCCCGATGGGGTTTGGCCCGCTTCTGGTGGTGGCAACCGGGCTTTTGACGAGCCAGAACCCCGGCTGTCTACAAGGCAAAGTCCCGGCCTTTCAGACGGCGGAGATGGTGAAGATGACAGTAACGCTGAGACGACACGAAACTGCGCACCTGGTACGGCCATCACACTCGGTGGGTTCTTGCTTATGCTAAATGCCGACCCAGACTTGATTCGCTTTGACGCTGAGGAGGACGAATTTTCCGCGGCTTAATTTCGTTTTTTATCGCCGACGATAGAATTCGAGATTTTTTTAAATGTCAGTGGGTATATGTATAAGGAAAAAAAGGGGGGATGGCTTTGTTCAGGCTCGCAATTGACTCAGACTATGACGGGTCCACATTGGTACGGTCACAAAAAAAGCGTGTAAAGGAAGATGTACAGATACGAATTCACAATGCCAAAGGGCTTTGTACATGTGTATACAGTGGGTGTAGGGGAGAGGAGGGTGAAAGGGGGGAGTTGGTAAGATAAGGAGCAGGGCCTCAGGGTAGCTGAATAATGAAAGGGTGGGTTCAGCTGACAACTGCCATACTGACCGGGAGAGGAGAAGGTAGCACGTAAACGGATAGGTCAGCACCTACGGGGATAGATTCCACATCATCTTCAGTCGGCCGTACCAGACGAAGGAGGTCGTGCAATTGATGGAAGCCAGGGGTGCACGCAACGAACCGCATGGTAATTGACCGGCACGCGGCCACCCTGGGTAACTCAAAGTCCACGGCGGGGTCGAGGGGGATCAACGGTACGGTCGCCCGCGGCGCTACCGGCGTCGATTGCGGGGTCGCTGATGAGGATAATATAGCGGACGACGGTGAAGGGTCGCTGAGTAGGGTCCAAGTTTGTCGGGCGGCGACCGTACTAGTCACGGCCACCTTAATGTACAGAGTCTCACCCTTACGCACGATCGTCCGCGGGACCGTGACCGACACGACGGCGGTACGGGAGCCCCCCTTCCTAGCCGTCGCCATCACCGCGGATGGGTGAAGCGGCGGGGGTCGCAGAGGCTTGGAATGCGGCGCGGATTGGAACCGACGGTCGCCCATCAGCCGAGGGTCTTGTAGACTGGTGTGGCGGGTGATGGGTAACATGGACATGGTCGGGCGTCTTGCCGAAGATAGGGTATGATCCATAGGGACGGGGGCTGGTAGGAGCGAGGCGGTGGTCGTGGTGGATGAGGCTGGCGAGTCCGCAGGTATAGGGCGGGGTCCCGGCGGAGTGACGGGGTAAAAATTACGTTGGGGCGACGGACCGGCCGACGTCAAGTAGGACCGGTTACTGCTGCTGCTGGTAAGCGTATCCAAACGCACCCGTCCCGTCGCCGGTTTGGTTGGTGGCGGGTGGACCGTCGGGTTGCTCAAGATCGAGGAAGCCCGACGATGACTATCACCGTCGCTGCTACCGTCACTGTAGGCCGCGGTGGCGGTACTGATGGACCCAGGGACGCGTATGGAGCTCGCTTGGCCCGGTCCCGAAGGGCAGCTGGTGGGTAGGAGCCACGGGAGAACCGGGGTAAGATCGACCTGTTCGGTACGCACATGGGACAGTCCGCTCGTCGTTACTGTGGTGCTGACGGAGGGTAGTTCGGCTCGACCTTCGATGGTCATTTCCAACACAGCTGGACCCTCCCAAGCACCGGCCTCGCCATCACCAGCACCGCTGCTGCCTATCAGACGATCCAGTCGAAAGACAAGCGTCCGAGCCGAGCCTGAAGGTACACAGAGCGGGAACGGTGAGCCGGTCGAGTTTGTCTCAGCAGCAGTGGTGTTGGTGGCGGTGACCGCGGCGCTTAATGGGGTGAGCACTAGCAGATCCGACTGTCCGGTAACCGACGTGATATGGTAAGGACCATAGCGACCAGCCTCGTTACCACGCTCGACATTGGTGAGCTCAACGACCAGGTAGACTTGAGTGGGGGGCCCACCCCAGACGATCTCGTAGGCCGAGCCCAAGGCCTGGCGTAGCGGGTAGCTGAAGGTGAGCGAGCGGCTGGGTATATGGGCGGCAGGGCCCTCTACAGGGTCGCACTGTGCCGTGCGCGTCAATTCGGACCGCCCGGCCTCTCGCGGCCAAGGAAACCAGTCGTCGTCATCGTTCTCTAGGTCCAACGTCTCGCTAGGCGCGGGGGTGCCCGTCCGGTGGGCTGCGTCGACGGTTAACCCGCTTACTAGGTCTGCCAGCGACCGCACGTCGGTGCTCTCGGTCACCTCGGCCGGCCGGTGCCTGCCACCGACGTGATGACAGGGCCGATCGTGTGGTCGGACACGGGTCGGGTCGCCCACAGCTATGAGCGAGACGCGAACCAGCGGGAACCCGGCCATGGCCCCATTTGGCAGCTGGGCGAGTGGCAATGGGACGCGGAACACCGCCGTAGGTGGCAGGGCATTTAGTACTGGATCGGACGAAGACGACCGCAGAGGGCGATCCATGATGATCTGTACATCTTCCGGCTGGTGTCGCGCATCAACCGTCGTGGTGAACCACGCAGCCGTTCGCTCGACACTACTGAGCGGCGGCGGTGTGGGTACTGAATGTCCAGACGGGACTTGACCAGGAGTGACTTCGGTCTCAACCTCGACTGGGGCCATCACTCGGGGCGGCAGGGTCGTCCGATGGGCGTGGCTGGGGCCCGGTTGCGATGAAGTGCGACGGAGGCTGGTCCCAAAGTAAGCCCCAATGTTATGAAACGATAGGCGGTTGGTAGTCGCGGCGGCCTTTTCGGTAGCTGCCAGGACAGAGGGAATAGATATCGGAGCCACTGCGGTCGGGGGCGAGCCCTTGGCCGACACCGCAGCTTCGGCCATCGGTAGCCTGGACTGTGACTGTGGCGTATGTGTGGGCGCAAGCGAATACGTAGACAAGGTCTGGCCTGCTGGCAGCGGCGGTGGCATTAACGTTGGAGGGGCCTGGTGAGTGCCGGCGATATCCAGGTGCAGCTGAAGGGCCTCTAGGAATCGCCGCACGACGTCCCACTCGCCACACCAGCCCGCCCGGGGGCCATGGTTTCGCACGACCGTCTGCCAATCGGTCGGCAATTCGCAGACGACGTAGGCGTCCAGATTCTCACCGGCGTAAATGTAATCGCGGTCGGCATCCAGCACGGCAGCCGCCTCCCAACTAGCACAGGTAGACATGCCGGGGGTGGAGTCTGGTCGGTCCACGGTCGGAGTACCCAGCCGCGTGGTGAAGCGGCTACCACGAAGGAGGGCCTCGAACAGGTCGGCGGGTATGCTGCTGGCCTTTGCCATGGTGAGAATGGGTAGGTCACTTGCGATGTATGCGTCTTTGGGCAAGTTTTAGAGCAGCATCCGCCAGTCAAAAAGGGGAGAGGAAATATGGCGGCTTGGAGTTGGGTTGAGACAGGGCGTGGAGGTGCGGTGCACGAGCCGGTCGGGGACAGGCTGGATGGAAACGAGTCCTAGGCAAGTATGTGTGTAATTAGCGGCCCGCGCTATGTCACTACGAAAAGAGCGGAACGTATTGTACAGACACGTCAGGAGAGAATAGGCACAGGGCAGGGCGGGCAGGAATAGTGAGCGGGCGCTCGCTTGCAGATGAGGAAAGGAGGCAGTACACGCAGTTCAGGTGTTGTCCACCTGTTTGTGACACGCTGGAATTTTAGGATAAACGGAGCATAGATGAGCTTCAGGCCAGTTCGTCGGAGTTGCGATGGCCTACACCCTGACATCTGTGTGTGCGTGCCAAACGGCTGGTTTTCGAGGCGTCTGCTGCACCCAGAGCCTGGGGGTTGGTGGACCCTGGGGAGTGGCGCTAGGATGTAAAAATTGAACCGAGGAGCTCAGAAGTGGCGAGGACATTCGGTGCATTCCTAGCCGCCACGTGATAAGGTCGCGAAGATTGGAGGGTCAGTTACACAAGCCGCCGGGCCCATGCGACACAATCATGCCTGCGTTACACGTCAGGGTTCCAAATGCCTCTCCTTACTGCTCCACGACATCTTCCATTCCCTCGCGTGCTCGGCCGGCCTCCGATTCCTGCTCCACCGCACAATGCACTCGATCTAATTGGCATTAAGCCTCTCCCCACCCCCAATTGTCGGCTTGTAGAGACTAGTGGCGAACAGTATTAGCTTTCTCCTCACCTGCTCTGATTATCTAGGCTCACATACAGGTCTCGCTCCCCTCCCCTAGTCACCTTTGCACTTATAACTCCTCTCTCCCGAGTCTTGCAACTGTACATGCTGTTCACCGCTCTCCGTCAGAGCTGGACTCGGGTACCTAAGCGCCTTGGACGTCTGGTATCCTTGCAGGCCCGGCCCACCAAGAGTCCCGGTAGTACTGTAGCGCTGCCACCGTCTGGTGAGTCGCCCATCACTCGGGCGTTCAGCTCAGGCAGAGTCCGACACTTCCTGTACAATGGGGTCTATATTTTGGTACAGTCCAGCATACTTGCCCTGTTGATCCAGACCCACGTATTTTGGATATGCCCGAGTCACGGCCCTTCGATGCTGCCCACGCTCCACATCAATGACTGGGTGCTGATCGATCGCTTCAGCCACAAACTAGGACTGATCCAGGTAGGAGACTTGGTGGTGGCCGCTAGCCCAAACAATCCAGAGCACTGGATACATAAACGTGTCCTTGGCATGGTAAGTGGAACGAAAGAACGGGTGGGTGGCTACTTCAGATCGATGCCGCCAGCCTTTGAACGCGGACGGTAGATGTCACCTTTGCGCCCCCTGATTATAGGCTACCCCTGGAAACTTCATGGGGACCACAGCTGTCTAGTTGACCCCTGTGCTGCATGGTTCTCATCTAACCTTTTCTTTTCCTTCCTCCTCTCCTGGGACATGTCCGTATTATTTTACTGCATGTGTATCATATAGCCCGGTGACTGGGTAGCCAAAGACCCGCGGGAGCCCGACAGTGAAATGATCCAAGTACCCCCGGGTCACATCTGGTTGCAAGGCGATAACATGGCCAATTCCGTGGATTCGCGGACATACGGTCCAGTGCCCATGGGGTTACTGCGGGGCAAGACCCGGGCAACGACTTGGCCCACACTCCGGTTGATGCGCTCGAATTTTGTTGAAATTGGCAGTACCCCACCAATAATTCCATGACTGCGCCCTTCTCGTTTCCATAGCCCCTATCTACTCGTTCAGGCTAGGTGACCCAGTCCATTGACATTACACACCCCTTTGTGATCACACTTTTATTCAGGCCATATATCGTAATTTAACTAAACCGTATTTAATACTGTGGGTAAGTTTACGTGTGGGCCTTGACCGGCTGTGGCTTCTGTCTCGCTTATGACAGAGTTTGATTTGGTGGGGCGGGATGGCGCCTGGATTGGGGTGTCTTGGTGACGTTACCCGCCTAGCCTCTAGGACCCTCCACCCCCTCCCTCCAGCGCAAAAGTACATAGGGTGGTATGAATCTGGTTGGTCAGGTTAAATTCTCCCCTTCACAATGTCGACCTGGTACGCCAATTTTGTACCTGGACGTGGGGAGGAAGCTTTAGGCTCTGAAAGTGTATCTTCTTCTGTACTATATGTATCCTTCGGTGATTTACACCATCCACGCAATCATTCTCTCAAACCATTCTCCCCAATTCTTTTCACCTATACTCCGCAACCTGGGGTTCGATATGGCAGACACCCACTAGCACCCCCCCTCTCACCTTAGGATTCACCGCTGGTCAGCCTAGGTACAAAGCGCGCAAGCCCTGCTGCCTTGCAAATGAGACTAGTAATCCCCAATACCTATAGTTAATCCGAATATCCGGTTTAGACCCGGCCTGCTACCTGAGCCATTCACTCGCACCGGACCGTGTCTGGCCCGACATCCGTCAACTGCCCGCCGGTGGTTGGACGCCACCGTAACCTTAGGCACCCACATTTATCCACTTGAGCTGTGTGTTTAGTTGCCCCTTCTCCCTGTCGACCGGTTTTAGACACCATGACACCAACCGCGGCGCGTTCACCGCCCCTGGGCGCCCTGATGGGTTTCCTTAGGAACTTGGTCAAGCCGGATCTACCCATAGGGCTTATCGTGGGGACAGAGGGCACATCAGTGCGGCCGACCATTGACAGAGTGAAGGACCATGTCCTGATTACCCAGGACCCAAAGGTTCTGTATGTGCTTCAGGTCGGTAATATCGTTATCGCCTTAGACCCCCTCGCGCAAAACAGTATTATTTGTAAATGTGTCTGCGGTCTGGTATGTGTATTCCATGTCACCGTCGTGTCTCGGCCTTACATATTTATATGATTGGCTCTCGGCATTTTCCATCTTAAGATCTCTCCCAGTTACCCTCGCATCATGTAGGACTCATCAACACATGCGACCCTTTTTCCATACCTTGTGTCCCAATCTGATCTTGAACTTCAAATAGCCCGGTGGTATGGTTCGGAAGGATCCGCGGTACCAGCTCAGCCGGCGTATCCAAGTACCCCCGGATCACGTCTGGTTGATGGGGGACAATCTAGCCGGCTCATCGGACTCCCGGATGCACGGCCCGACACCGCGCAAGAGCATCCAGGGCATCGTGTACCCCAGGTTTCAGCATAATGCATTCGGTAAGCGTGGTAATATTATTACACTATCGCAGACCCACCCGCACCTAAAGGAGTATTGAGCATCGATAATTCAACTCAATTAATGCAGGGATACGAGATGCCCAGCAATATCGTCGCTACTGAAAAAATCTAATCCCCTGGCTTGCGATTGTTCACTAAGGATAAAGGCGCTCTATAACCCGGGAAGGGCAAATGCTTGCATACCAGTGGTACTCCATTAGCTACAGGGAGGGATAGTGCAGCATGTGAAATTGTTAAACGGTTGTTAAAGTGACTGAATGTGTCATGCGAACTGAGCCTGCTTTGTGGGGGATCACCAGTAGCCTTTCCCCATGTATGCTAAACATTGTGTGCGTCAGGGCAGTAGGGCTAAACCACCTAATCCCTCTTGCTGGAAATCAGCGTTCATTTCAAATGCCAATATGCCCTTATACTTCGCCCAAGTTCCTCTAGACCGCTACTACGTGCGTGGTCCACGAACCACCACAACCGATTCCACATCCGACCCTCTCCCTGTCGATCCCGTTCTGAAGCCTATTTCAAACAAGATCCCGGGACTGCTTCATCTGACTGTCCGCCACCAACTGCCGTGGACCCCTGCTACGTCACCCCGGTACAGGGAGCATGAGGTGTATCCCCTCCTCTTATTTTTTCTTCTTAGACATGAACGCGACGATTTTACACAATTGATCAATACCGGCCCGATTCGAAGCGGGGTTTCGACCGTTCCACCCTTATCTAGTCTGTTTGCAGCTGACCGCATCTAGACAGGCCCTCGCTACCCATCTCTAGAGTACTTTGCACATATCCAACCCGCGCCCACCCACACTTACGAACCTAAGCCGCGTAGCCTCCTGTCTTAAGGACAGTTTCTAGCCGCCATGATACCAACTGCGGCGCGTTCGAAGCCTCTGGGTGGCATCATATCCTACTTTAAGGATTTGGTTTTGCCAATTATATCCCAACAGACAGCGTTCAAGAGCTCGGGCGGCTCGATGTTGCCAACCATTAAAGCCGAAGGCGACTATCTCGTGATGAATCGGGACCCTAAATTTCAGCGCGATCTCCGAGTTGGCGATATAGTCCAAGCCCTGGAACCGACGAGTAACAGTCGCCGCGTTTGTAAGCGTGTATGTGGACTGGTAAGTGTCATATTGTCCCGGACAATGCGCCTCGACGGTAGAGCCAGCTGGCCTCGTGTTTTCGTGCAGCTCATCATCTAGCCCTCGTAGGTAGACAATATACCCCTACCCCTTTAGTTCGCTCATCGTCTCTCCCTGATATCCATCCCCTCCTTCCCCCTTCGTCCTGTTTTCTTGATCGTAATACGGAACCCTTGGACAGCCTGGTGACATGGTACGGAAGGATCCGCGGTACAAGCTCAGCCCGCGTACGCAAGTACCCCCGGACCACGTCTGGTTGCTCGGAGACAATCTAGCCCAGTCAAAGGACTCCCGGTTTTACGGCCCAGTGCCACGCAAGAACATCATAGGCATCGTGTACGCCAAGTGTAACGTCGACGAGAATGGCAAGCCTATTAACCTTGTCAAACTGGTTCATACTCATCCGTATCTAAAGGAGTTTTGAGCGCTGCCTCAATTCAGGTAGGGCTGGGTTCAGGCAAGAGGAACGCGTTGTAGCGCAGTAATTGAAGAATTGTGTAGTTTTTTTGAGGTCCAATCTATCGAAGCAGTCCAGGTTTTCAAGTTCATGGGCCACTGTAGATCAGTATGTCAGGTCAAATGTGGCCGACCGGTTGGAGCAGGAAAGGATGTCGGAATGGCCAATTCGCCTGTTATCCCAACATTTACCGGTTTATAGGTCTCAGTCCGAGCCCTTAGCCAGTCAATAATGGCCTCTAGGTTTCTAGCGGTATATCCCGATGAACAATAAGAAGGTAGCCGAATTAAGGGTGACATCAAATGTGGTAAACCCGTCCAGATACAAGTACCAAAAAGGGACTAAAACCTCCCTCGGCTGCGGCGAATTGAAAAATAAGCTCCTCTCCCTACTTTGTATGAAAACTGGGCTTATCAGCCAGGCAGGTAATGTCTCGAGCTCATGATTGCGACGCTTACTGGCTCCCAGGACCAACTAAAGGTTATTCGCAATGGAAGGCGAATCCTTAATCTTGGCTTTACAACGTATACGCCGGCCGCTATGGTGGACTACCACGACACAGCGCTCAAACTTAAGGACGTGGCAGGTGTGTGCAACCCCCTTTCCCAGGCCCAATTAAATTTCAGTTGGTAAGCGCAGTGCGTGACGCACAATGGTTAAAAGCTGGCAGTCAAAGAATATGGTAGGTGAAACCTAGAGGAGTCGGGGCTAATCGAAAACAGTAGAAAATAGCCAGCAGGGCTTGGCTGGCCTGGGCGTATTCGTGATAATTTGGTACTGGTTATTATTCGTCGGGGCTAAAATTCTCGCCGTTTGAGATTGTCTTGAGGCCTGGCTGAGTGTACGGGTGGAGAAGGTGGATGGTGAGTGAGATCGGAAACTCTAGGATGGGTCGCGAGGAGAACAATATGAACGGCCGTTGGTAGGTAGGAGTAATTAAGGGAAACGTAAATAAACGATTGCGGAACGGCTAAAGGAAGACACAAGGCGTTAGGCTAGGTGATTGCTTGGAGATGCGCGTAGAATTAGGTGAACCTAGTGGTCCACATGGCGTATTTGTGACTGAAAGGGGGTGTATGCGATTGTCGTCTGGATTGGGAGGCATTTCCAGGACGTGGGGGGACATGGTTCGCTCATTTCTATCAGTAGATAGACCGGTAGAGTGGGAGACTGATGGGCAAACCCCCTATGCCGCATGCCTGATAATGCACCCCTGGCTCTCACCAAAATGACAGGTAGTTTCAAACCGATCATGTGCAGACAACGCTAGCCGTGTATGGTAAATGTGCGGAGTCGGCCGTCATTGATAGACAACCAGATTAGGGACGCATTGCGATGGTGAGCGGGGGGCGCGCCTAACGGTGGAGCCTGTTAGGTTGATCGAATATCTCTTACGCGCCATGATTTCCGACTCGCCGGTCACGCCTAACAAAGATGGTTTCACTTGGGCTGAGACTACGTGATGGCTTAGGGCGTGGCCTAGTACGGCTGATGACCGACAGCAATAATGAAGAATACCTCGGCTTTCTGCGTTGGTGGGCGGTGCAAACGAAAGGTGTGACATGGGAGGCAGCTGTGTGCCTTGGCTTCTACCGATCCATTGAAGGGGGCAGTGGGCCATAATTGTCGGTCTGGCCGATAGTATGATGGGCCCTACCATCATCTGAGCTAGGGAGATGGGATTCTTCTCCCTTGAAAGGTAGGCCAGTGATCCTTCACTGAGATTGCCCGGGATCGCACAGGCGGTTTCAGCCGGCTGCTCCCCCCACTGTGCCTAACGAACCACCCCATAGGTCTGGCGCATGGATCCTAGCAATGAGTCGATGGTTAGTCACCACCGGGCGTATTGGTTGGACGGTTAGACATGTGAGTTCGCGATGGTAGTGGATAACCAGAGGGCGCGTGAATAGGACTGCATCCTCGTGACCAATTGCAGGACAATAAGGGGAAAAGACGGAGGATAAGGCGCCAGAGCTACCTGAGGTGCTCCGTATTCGCTCTGACCAAGGCCATAGCTCCCTCGCTCTTCGCTCCACCCAGCCCATTCATGGTGACGACGCCAAAAGTGCTTTCCCGAATGGCAAAACTAAGCCAACTTATTAAGGGTCTTGCCATCCCTACATCTCTACTCTATTGCGCTTGCCTTATTGACGTATTCGCTTTGTTATAAATGTCATCTGTTCGGCCCCTAGTTTTCTTTTGGCCCATCAATCCTACCTACCGTATCCTTGAAGTATCGTGTTGACTCGACCCTAACGCCAGCCTTTGGCCTCGTTTCATCCAATACCGTTTTCGGAGTAGAGTATCCCCACCGGCCCTTACCGTTGCGACGCTTGGTTAGACCCACGCCAGGGTTACCTGCAAACACTTGGTTATTCCCGACATGCTTCGGACCGTAATCGGTAAGTACGAGACACCCTTCTCATGTACCCCTAGTTGATGTTGTTACTATTAAGTCCGCCAAACCAGCCACTCACCATCCCCCTATCCTTCACCGACCATACACTTCTTACCATTCCTCCGCCCAGTTGGTAGCGGCGCCGTCGGTACCTTACTGGCTTCTCGCCTACAAGCCTCCGGCCGGCACCATGTAACCACTGTCTGCCGCTCCAGCTTTGGCAAGGTGCGCCAGAACGGGTTCTTAATCCGATCGACTCTTTTTGGGGATGGAACCTTCCGTCCGGACTACGTGGCCCGCGATATAACTGACGCGGCCCAGCAAGAAGAGGCCTACGACTACGTCTTTCTCTGCACCAAGGCCTTCCCTTCGGAAGTCAACTCAGCTGACTTGTTGGGTCCACTGGTGAGTGACCGTACCCGGATCGTTACGGTGCAAAACGGGATCGGTGCCGAGACTAAGCTAATCCGAGCCTTCCCGGGTAATCCAGTATTCCCCGCTGTTATCTACTGTATGTCGGAGCAAACGAGCCCGGGCGAGATTGTCCAGACCGGATTTGTCAAGTTTATCCTCGGAGCCCGACCGCCAGTTGCCCAAGACCCTGTGGCATCTGTGGAAGAGGATCAGGGCCGCTTCGAGCGCGAGCAGCGAGTGGCCGAGGCTCTAACGGCTGACCTCCAAGGCGGCGACATCCCTACCGTCCTCACAGACAACATCCAGGGTCACCGGTGGCTTAAACTGGTCTGGAACGCGTCCTTCAACCCGGTGTCTGTCGTGGGCGGCGGCCGTAATACCGGTGAGATGTTGGCCGACCCGTTCTCCAAACAACTCATTCTTGACCTACAGCAGGAAATCTGGGCGATCGGCGAGAAGACCACAGGCCAGTCGCTACCCAGCATCCCAGAATTTGAGTCACCCGAAGCCATCGTCGAGAACACAGCCAAGCGTGTACCTTACAAACCATCTATGTTGCAGGATCACCTCAATGGCCGGCCCATGGAACACGAGGTCATCCTCAAGAATCCGCTCGAAGTCGCACGTCGATACCAGGTACCTACTCCGCACCTCGAGTCCGTCTACGCCTTGATGCGACTCATCACGCTAGGCGATAAAGCCCGGGCCTAAATTGCCGCTGGAGGCTCGCCTCACCCCCCGGACTGGCAACTGTTAGCCAACCCGTCACCAATACACACTATCGGTTACTATCAATTACTGGATAAAGGCGAGGGATACGTTATGAAGTGGAAACCAGTAAGAGCGTTCTTTTATGGTGACCGTCTTTCTTGAACCATCAGAATTCATCTGGATCAGCTATGTGATTCAATTTAAGGCATGTGCCTCTCACTGCCTTCTGTTCTGATACTATACTCGCCATTATATATCTGTATCTATATAGAATCCGTCTGGTAGGCGTAAACCTTGGGTTTGTTTATGGACTGTGTCCATGCTGGTTCCGCGTAACCGTACCACTGGGAACCGCCGTGTAGGAACTGTCATCAAAAGATCATCTCACCCCATGATATATACATATACCATAGTTCACCTTCGTACAGTATACGATGATACGTAGCCCCAGCAATGCCACCGAATTGTCCGCTACTGGGGGGGGGGGCGGGTCATTCAGTGCCACCGCTGAAGGGGGCGTCTTACACCTAGCACGCACTGCAAAATAAAACCCCAAAAGTCCATTACCTTTGTCTCTCTCGTTACTTTTAATATAAAAATTTGTAGGTTAGTTAGACACCGCCGCGGCAGCCTTGGCCCCACCACCCTTCTTGCGGT
>JANBPT010000392.1:0-38816 GCA_027575765.1 Tieghemiomyces parasiticus | reverse complement strand
GACCAGCTAGTAAATCACACGATAAGGGGTGCTTGTTTGAGCTACGTGCGAACCTGATAGCTGCCGACTGATAGGGTTAGTGGCGATACGGCTCACGACCAATGGGAGGCTTTATGACTGGATACTTTTTCTCTTGTCTGACGAACAACGACAGAGTGGGCTGTTTGTACAAACGTGGCGGAAGTAACACCAATAGCTCAGGCATTGGGGTTGGACAAGGATGCATGTAATCAAGCCCCGACCGCCAATGATGGCGCTGAATACCAAGAATGCCCCAGTAAAGTGCCAAAACTTTTTGCCACGTGGCATCAGCTAACTTGCCCGGAAGTTGGGCGGGGCGGAAAAGTTATCGAGCGCTAGCTGAAAGGACTTCCCCAGCAACCAGGGGGGTGCTCCGATAGGTTCGTTAGCCGGTAAAGGGGCCGGATTATTTAGCCTTGTGAGAGAATTCCCCAAACCTACTGGCCAAGTGTTTAAAGCGTATTGGTCAACAGTTCAGGGTAAAAGCAAAACGCCCCGATCCGATGCCCCCTACCTTACCCTAACAGGCCCGGAAATCGCTCGGGTGCAAGGGTTGGGTGTTGAGCCGATCACGCATGTAATACGCTAAAAACGGCTGGGCAGGGGTTTTACCCAGAGGAAGTGTATACCGTTGGGGCTAGAACGTGCAGGGCAGGTGACTATGGTACATCAGGTGCCCCATGTAGAACATCATGTCCAAACGCTGTTGGTGAAGCGTTCACCCTAAACATCTAACTGCAAGGCCAGGCTTTCAACGCTCTATTCCAATAGTCAAAAACGGGGCACATTGCGGCTGGACTGGCACCACTGAACACCGTTAGAGTGCCACTGTTGCCTCCACGACAATGATGCATGGTGTGGTGGCATGCCGGTGATGCAGTGAGAAAGCCACCCTACTCTTCGCGGGTGTCCAATCCCTGCGACTGCGGCGCAAGCGGGCTGGGCGCTAGTGGCCATCATGACGTTAGAGGCGTATTCTTCGCAGGTTGCTCAAGAGCAGTCCTCAAGTACCTACCCTCAACAGCCCGGTCATTGCTATCCTTAACTGGCTGTTGCTGTTACCGTACTGGTCTTACTTCTCAAGCTTTCCGACTGTCGCTAACCTGCTTCCAGCGCATGCACCTCACATTCAGTTCCCCTCCTCGGTAGCTTTCCCCATGGAGCCCCCCTCGTCCCCAGCTTCAGCCAGTCCTTGTGACGAGGCCGGTCTTTACCAGCACTTGGTCGACGCCCATTGCCACATCCATGAGGACCTCGACTTTAGCCCTGCCTGCTGGGCGACCCTTGACCGGCTCCAGACCAGGCACCTAGCGGTCATGGGCTGGCGTGAATCCAATTGGGACCACCTCGAAAGGCTCCTTGAGAGTCCCTGGAATGGCCGCCAGGACACTTTGGCTTCCCCATCGACGGCACGGCCGGGCCATATCGGTGGGCAGACAGCCCTTACTGCGCCCACCAACGACACCGATGCGTTGGCTGTCCATGGCCGTATCCTACCGGGCTTCGGCCTCCACCCGTGGGCTACCGAGCCAACCGTCGCCCAGGGGCCGCAAGGTGATCGCATCCTTTGCCCTCCTTCCTCCGATCCCATTACGCCCTTCGTTCTCCCGGTCGAACTCCAGGCTGTACTGGACGCCATGCCCTGGCTGGGCCGTCTGCGCCGGCTGCTCGAACGGTACCCACAGGCCATCGTAGGTGAGATCGGATTGGACCGTCTCGCCGTCGATCTTTCCACTCAGAAGCTGTACGACTACCCCTGCCAGACCCTCGTCTTTGTTCGTCAGTGGGACCTTGCTATCGAGTACGGGCGGCCCGTCTCGGTACATTGCGTCAAGGCCGCCGATCCGCTCTACAAGTGGGTACGCGAAAGGGTCCAAACGTATCGCCGAACACTCAAACAACGAAAACAACGCCGCGCTCACCCTGACGGCCCTGCGGCTCGGGAGAACGAAGATCTAACCGACCCGGTACCCGTACGGGTTATGATGCACTCGTATTCCGGGTCGGTTGATATCCTGCGGCAGATCCTTAAGCTACCTGGTGGCTATGGGCGCCGATTTTACTTCAGTTTCTCCGCAACCATCAATGCCCGCTCACCTCAGACCAACGCCCGCATGGCGGCGGTGCCACTTGACCGGCTGTTGATCGAAACGGACGTGTGCGACCCAGCAGAGGTCGACCATAACATGCTTACCATCGCCCGTCGCATGGCCCAGGTCAAGGAGCTGCCCCTCGATCAAATGGTCAAACAACTGCGCCTCAACTCGGCCGAGTTCTTCCGGGTAGCCGATCCCACGCCCACGTAATGCCCGACTCCAGTAACCATGTTCGGCTATGGCCGTCAAGCGATAGAGAATCGGAACTCTAATTTATTCTAAATTGAGCATGCTTTTGACACGTTAGGCTATAGGTGACGATGATATGTAGATATAATGTAGGGGTCGGATGAGGGAAGGGGGGGGCATTGTGGGTTGAGACTAAACAGTCCCCTTTTTCCCTTCCCCCGGGCCATAAGATTGGACTAGGACGAATCCTCACGGGCGCGCTTCGTCGGCCGCTCCTCCATCGACTGCAGTGCCTCTTCACGTGCCTGGTGATCCAGCCGATAGATTTCCTGGCTGATATGGTCCAGCGTCTGCACTTGGAGCCCCATTTGCCCGATCATGGTCCACGCGAGGGTATTCACGTTCACCACCAGTTCCTTGAAACGGGGGTCGCCCCTGGCCTCTTCTAAGCCATACACCTCCTCAAGGACCCGCTGGGATGCTCCAATTTCGTCGTACAAGTTGTCAAGTAAGCGACGGCGGGACCGGGCCTCTACAATCAAACGCTGGAGTGTGGCATCGTCGACCTGATCAACTTCGAGGCTGTCACTGAATATAGATTCGTCGGAAGTGGCAGAGTTGGGGGAGGTCAGGGTGGCGAGTCCAGGCTGTGCGGTCTCCGAAAAGGACAGCTTGCGCTTGAGGGTGGGGCTGGTCGGCGATGATAGCGACGGTGACAATGAAAGTCGCTGATTGAGGTCTATAGGCGACGGGGTGTCACCTAGTTCTCCACTGGGAGCCGCCAGGCAGATAGTGGAGATCAGGGCCAAAGCGGCCAGGGAGGCGAAGGGGACCTTCATGGATATGATGGGGATGTGAAGTGGGAAAAACTGAAGAGGGATTATACACTTTAAAAAAGGGGGAAACTAGGTTCCCAACAGCGTTGTCTAGCGAATTGGGCGAATACCGTAGCTAACACCAATAATTCGTATGTGGCAGTAGTTCCGTAGCGATATCGCCGCTTACTTATAGTCAGCAGCCACGACCACCTGAGGCAGGCCATGGCGGTCAGCGACCTCATGAGGAGGAACTGCCGTATAGCCACGTATAGTCGTGCTTCCTCATGACTGAAGGGCGGAAAAAGAGTGGAAGCGAAGCGGGGGGGGGCTGTGCACCCCGTGTCCTGTGCCGCTGCGATCTAATTCAAACCAGTGGCGGAAAAGTCAGCGACGACGGGGCAGCACATCCGACGGGCGATTAGGGTTACATCCGTTAGGCCACATCATCCATTAGGACATTTAAATTAATTGTACTAGTTGGCGGCTCCTTAACTATGTGTAGGGTAGTGCAGTACGGTGGAAATGGGTGGTATTCACTTCCGGATGCACGGGGCATCATTATAGGCACACGCACACTTCACCGAGCGATAAGTCCGGTTACCACTTGACAGCAGCAATCGAACCTATTTACTGGTTTCTAAATTGGCAGTCTGCACAACCTATCGTTTAGTCATTTGACGAACACCATTTAGGCTACATCAATACATAGTGGGACGACGATGGGAGACGCTGCGCCTTCCGCCAGGTCATTTCAGGAGCGAGTAGGGAGGGGGAGAGAGGACACTAGGTCATACCATAGCCAGCCACCGCCTCATTTATCGGCAGGAGCGTCCGGTTTACGTGCAACCATACCAAGACCCACCCGTCGTGCTCGGGGTCACCCTAATGGTTAACTGGACCCTCCTCTCCCGCCGCCCCCTGCTCCCCTCGACTCTTGACCAGCTTTTGACCCTGCAAACTTTAATGAGCACAAAAACTTGGCGTCTATAATAGCGCCGGCGGCACTTCTGATGTCCCCCCACCCATACGTTAATCTTCTACCGTCTTCACATCGCATAGCTGCCACATGTACCAGGATCCCAGACTGCGATAGGGTTTCCAAGCCTCAGCCAGTGCTGTCAGTTCTTGGTGCGTGGGGCTCGCCCGGGCGTTGGTCTTGGTTTCGGCCGGCAAGCCAAAGTGCTGCCGCATCCCTTTGCGAACACCAAAGTCCAAGACGGGGAACACGTCCAGACGCTGGAGGTAAAACATGAGAAACATGTCTGCCGTCCACTGTTGGGTCAGGTACCGCGGGTTGTGAAAAAAGAGGAAGGAGGGAGTCAATTGGGATTAGAAACGGCGGCAGGCGTTCCACAGACCAAAGAGGCAATTTGCTATCCGAGGGGCGGTTTGGGTAGAGTGCCAATCAATCGTCAATAGACTATCACTTACCGGACCGATACCTTTGACGCGACAAAGGGCTTTGGAAATTTCCTCGTCACTCAACGTTAATAGTTTGTCGGCGTCAATCTCGCCCGAATGGAACCGTTGAGCCAGGTCCATAATGTAGGAGGCCTGTTGCCGGCATAGCATCAGTCACCGTGCGGATATTATTAATATTTTTTGGTTAGAATTGGCGTTAGTCACTGGCCACGTTAAAGCCATGCATCTCCCCCCTCCTACGTTGAGGCCACCACATTCTCTTGGTTTCAGAAACGAAGCAATATCTGCTCTTCCACCCCTCGCACCTACCTTCTGATTCGACAACCCCGCAGTCCGTAGGTCATCGATGGACAACTTAACAACGTCCGCTGGCGCAGGGAACCGATCAAATTCCACGTCCCAAGTTACGGCCGTGATGGGTTCCTCGGGGGTGGTGATTTCAGCGGGAGGCTGAAATAGGCCCAGGAACCGGCGGAAAATAGACGCGGCGGCTTTGCCATGGATCTGCTGGTAGACGATCGATTTGACCAGGCTGGCAAAGATGGACTTTTGTGGGGGGTGCTCAACGGCAAACACGGCGTGCGGGTTTCGCGTCTTGATAAAGTCGGCTAGCGCTGGTTCGACCCGCGCCAGATGCGCTAGCCCCGCATCAATGGTCGGGGGGCCGGTTGGGATCGAGGTCAGACCTGTCAGTGCGGTGCGAGTTTCAACCAGGTCTCGAATACGCTTGGCTATAGTGGCTCCACTAGGGTAGATCGTGCCGGTATAGTGGGTTAAAGGCAAACGGGGGGGGGAGGAGTTGTTAAGGTAAGGGGGGAGGGAATGTCAATGGTATAGTTCATATTACAGCACAGCTATAGTCAAAGTGATGACGGACTTCGCCCCAACTAGTGTAAGATTTGGTGTGGTTGTTGAAAGCATACCTTGGACCATCCTCGGCTGCGGGGTCGCCCACACGGACTTTCTTCTTCGGCGAGCGGGTGGGTTTAACTGCCGGCTTCTCGGTGGCTTTCACCTTGCGTTTGCTGACGCCAGGGCTGGTGGTTGCGGTCTTTATGGTGGACTTGGCCACCGCCGTCTTGACCACCTTGGTGGGGTCCTGGACGGCGGAGGTCTTCTGGACCACCCGGGTGCTGCGGCGTAGCGAGCTCATCATTCCTATGGGACGAGGGAGTAGGTAATGTGGTAGAAGCGAGGTTGGCCCTATCGACAAAGGTCGGGTGAAGAGGGGAAATGAGGCCGACTGGTGGTTAAAGGGCGCGATAATTAACGACGGTGGACTAAGAAGAGACGGTCAGGTTAGCAAAGCGCCACAGGAGGTGGTTCTTTCCGAGAGTAAGAGAACCTCTAAACCTAGCAGTTTGTGGTCTTTACCAGTCGACGAGTTGGCTGCTGCGGCAAGAACCCTTTTACCTAGCCTGTGAGGCCTAAAGAATTCTCACAGGCCAGCCGCCGAACTAACTGAACGTGTAGGAATGAAGCGGGCGTAGATGTCTGTAGGGCGTGAGAGGTTAGATCATCGACTTAACTGTCAGCTCCAGATAACCCGGTACTTGAGGCCCGTACAGTCTGTGGGTGGCGATACGTACCCTAGTAGTGGCATATACCCCACAATGTTTAACTGACCCGGCTAGCGTACGTTCCCTGCTAGCCTCCGTCCCCATTACCTCCACCAAGTCCATTTTTCGCATTTGTATAGACTCACCCCGACGCTTCCGCCCTCCAGCCGCTTACCTTTGCCAATTCTTGCCATGCTGCGTAGCCTAGCCCTCCGATTCCCCTCGGCGGCCGTCCGCCCCGTGCGGGTACCGATTCGACTCCCGCGTGGGCCACTGGGAATGCGCGCCTACTCGGCCGATCATTCTACTGGGCCCGGCATCGCACGATCGGCCAGCGAGGTCGCCACCCGTGCCGTGTGTCTCCAGCTCGTCATGGCTCGTTGGGGCATGGAAATGGCCCTCAAAATGGGCCACGGTGACGGTAGGTGTCCTTTCGTAAAGGCAACGGGTCAAGCCCTCACCATTGAAGTGCGTACACAGGGGGGCCTGTAGGCCACAGCTGTATAATATCTGGTTTTAATCCATTTTTAAAATCTGCTTATGTCTGTCTATGTCCTATCACACCACCTTGTAGAGGAAACCAAGACGAAGGCCCTCGAGAACATCGCCAAGACCTCGGAGGAACCGATCATTGCCCAGAATCTGTCTGCTAAGGTAGGTAAAGCAATGTACACGCGAACGGCGCCGAGGCTTGCCGCTACAACATCGTAATTATTCGTACAACTAGAGCCCCCTCCCTGGCCTTAATACGTCCCTAAGCTAACCGATGGAATATATCACCCTGCTTCTACTCCGCTCCACCCCCTTCCCCCACTCCACGCATGCTGGGCTTAGGAACATGAGCTCATGGCAAAGGAGGACGGTCAGTGGGACCGTGACGACCTACAGTGCCACGGGCACTGGGAGTCCTTGGGGGTCCTTCTGTGGATGCTAACCAACAAAGTCGACCTCCCGCCCTACTACGAGATGTTCTCGCGACCCCTCCTGTTCAACACTACGGGAGTGCTCCCAGCGGTCCCCAAGACGATCCATGATTTTGTGGGCAATGCGCAGCACAGCCACGCAAGACGGACTCCGGCTGAGGTTCAGCGGGCCATCGACGTTGCCGAGGCCTGGTACTGGCGCGCCCACGCCCAGCGGCTCCTGACTACCCGGGAGGAATTGGGGCTAGACCGCGCCGACCACGGGCCATCCGGCTCGGGCAACCAGTCCAGCAGCCAAGACTCGTTCCTGCAGGCCTCCCCGACGATGGTACAGGCCGCGGACGTGGCCAAACTCCCGCGCGGCTTTGTCAAACTGCTACGTGGCCTCCCAGACGCCATCGCCCGGGCGTCACGCCTGGCCCACGAGCACAAGCTGATCGAGGCGGTAGCTGAAGACGATTTCGGAATCGACAGCAACGCCCTCTACGTCAACCTTGGGGTCAACAAGAATATTCCCCTGAACGACGACGGTTCGCCAATGGAGTATCCCGTCAACTGGATTCCCTACCACCGGGTCGACGCCAGCGGGATGTATCTCCTGACGGATATCGCCCAGCACCGCATGCTCGCATTCAACTGGCTCACCGGGACCGTGCAGGACTGGGACGCCGACCTTACCGAACTTCCCAGTATTAACCCCGTCTCATCTTTGTGGGCCCCGTTCACGGAGGCCGCGCGTGAGGATGCGAAGGACGATGGGTCGGACCGGACCTGAGTGACTGTTCTGACCCCGCGATTGGGGCCGTTAGCCCACTACAAACATCATATTTAATGAAATAAGTTACCGATGCAGTTACCTTCCTTCCTCGCTTCCCGCGCCCCCCTGCGCAAAAACGTGGTCCTCGGTTAGGTTGACCTCAGTAGAAATGGGTCCGTGTCCGGTGAATTGGGATATAGGCGAGCTGGTCAGTCTGTTCCTTGGCCAAGTCCCACAGGTAAAAATCAAGGAGGATCGGGTTCACCATCACTACAGGACCTTTACCACCACCACTGTTGGCGTTATCCTGGGCCACGAGTGTCCGGATTGCCTGGCACAACCGCTCTACGGCCAGGATGGCGTTGCCGCGAATCTCAATTTCCTCGCGAGACCCAGGGGCGAGTACCTCAAATGTCGGTTGGAACCCGGTCGTCGCTGTACCACCGCTGAGCAGGCAACGTAACCGTTCCGAGTACTGAAGGGCCCCGATGTGGACGAGGGCTTGGGGGACGCGGTAGTCAGCAAACATGGTGAGGTCATCGATCCGGGTGAATGCGCCGTACCCGGTATTATCAAAGCAGGCCCAGAGGTCGGCAACCAGAATCTGGGCGCGTTTGCAAAACCAGACGGTGCGGCCGTGAAAGCTGGCCACGTCTCGGTAGGAAGGGAAGGCGTCAAGGACGCGGGCGACGGTCGTGGGGGCATCGTTTGGTTGGGCCGTCGCGGGTGCTAATGAACCATTGGAGGCGGGCGGGCACAGAAAATTGGTAAATGATCCATCGTAATTGGCCAGGAGGACCCTACCGGCCTCGCGTACGACGCGGAGCCGGGTTTCGAACAGCGGTATAGTCTCGGCCGTGGCCGATCGGAAAATGTTAGCCCAGGTGGCATCGTCTGCCGTGGCCATAAACGTCGCAGTGGTACATGGGAGACCCTCATCGAGGGCCCGATTGACGGCGGCACACAGCGCCCAGTATCCGGTATAGTCCCGACCACGGTACCGGACGGCGTAGGTCTCGTCTTCGCCCCCGGATTGACCCGGCCGGTGGGTGTCTGACCAAAAGGAGAAGTTGAGGGTATCGATTAGGAAGATCCAGTCAACGGTACGGGCGTCGTTAGTCTGGGGGTTGAGCTCATGGCTTTTCCAGACGGCTCGGGCGTACGGGGTCCGCTGGAACCGAGTATACAGTTTACGGGCCGCGAGTTGAATACCGGCCTCGGGTATGGTTATGTCCCGACTGTGGGCGGCGATGAACTCGGCGGACTCGCGGACGTGGTCGCAAGGTGTGACGGCAGTGGACCGGGTGACCGGCTCGGCGTGATTGGGGACGGTCATCAAGGGTGAACAAGTAGCACGGGTGGGGGGAAGCGGACGGTTTATACGGTTGGGTAATGAGCGGTGACTTTGACGGCCCGAGAAGGTGAAGTTGCTGGTGTTACAAGGTTAGTATGGGGGGTGCAATGTACTACCGTAGGGGCTAGTCTAGGCGGCAGATGGGTAGTAGGTGGGGATGAGCCAGCGACAGTGGATTTTTTTCCTGAAGACGTGCACCCTGGGAGCCATGCCGGAAGGCGATCGGCTCGACCCATCTCTGTTAACTGCGATTGGCTCCTTCCTTTTGCAGGTTCGTAGCCCCTCTGCAGCCCCGGCCACTCTATGCCCGCTGGCCCTGCCAGGTTCTGGTGTAAAAATCGCCATGGCACTCTCGTCTTAAATCAGCTACTGGGGTGATCATGAGATTCTGGTCACGTGACGTTGTTTACCCCTTCATCGGGGCATGGGCTGGAGTGGGAACGTACTTTGCCCACCTGACAACCACTGCAGATCCCTGGTAGCTTATGTTTGGGATTAAGAGGAACAAACGGTACAGTCGTCACCCCGACCGCCAGGGCCACATAGGTACCACCGAGGAAGCGGGGGGGGGTCACAACAGTCGGGTATCGGGTGAGTATTACGGTATGCCACGCTCTCCTGGCAGATCGAGAACCCGTTGTATACACTACCGAGTTGGCAACTATGAAATCAGGAGGGCAGAGGGAGGGGGGACAGATACGATCACTTTGAGGCGCTAGCGATTGAGCGTCGCGCGACTCAACAGTGGCCTCGACCCTAACGGCTACAAGGAGCATAGCCACTTTGGCCCTCCCCGTTTGTTAGTATTTAGCTCGGGGCTATGTGGTGTAGGTCAACGGAAGGAAGCGGGCCGCATGGCTGGATCTGGCTCTTAAGGCATATGATCTGATGTGGGATGCCAGTTGACCCAGGCCAGTCTAGAAAGGTAAACAAAAACAGCCGTGTGGATCACACTACGCCGGCGATACGCAGGGTGGCATACACAAGGTATCAGCCGCTCTTCGGTAGTGGGGTCACCTGTGCGAACGGTGGGAAGCTACGAGGCCCTTGAGCATACGCACATGCCAAGAGAGAAGCTGTTCTTACCGATGCACACCAACAGCCAGCGACCGTTGGCCAACGAGGACCAGGCCCCCCGTCCTCGATGAGGTCTGGTGGGGGCCCGAACGTGGGCAGGCCTGAAAAAATTAATAGCCGGACCACGTGAAGGGACCGCCAAGGCCCTGCACGGCCTCGCACAATGCCGCGCTATCCACAGCCCGCACCTCCCCGCGATATATACCCACCATGTTTATTATTGCTTTACCCGCACCTTGGCTGTCCCGTCACCCTTGCTTTGTCTCCTCACCCCAACGCGCGGCATCCCTTGAACCGGCCCCGACTTGATCAGTTCCGCCCCCCCACTTGCCTAACTTGGCCCCATTCCCGGTTGTTTACCCTTCTAGTGCCCGCCAGCTAATTCCTTCCACCTCTGTACAGTTTACCTTTCGGCCTTGACCTCTGTTGGCTCGCCCTATTTGCATTTACTACACCGCTAGACAAGCCCATCGTGACCCCCACCCCTCCTCCACTTCCTGAATCCCCCCACTTGCAACTCCTGAACGCACCCTGCGTTAGCCTAGGTGCACTGAAGCCCGTGCCAACGCGTCACCACAACACTAGACGCACGCGATCTCCCAGGCCAGGTTGATTTGTATAGTCCCCCCCTACTTCTCAACTCCAACTCGCCGCGGACGGATTCGACCACGGCAACCGACCGGGGCGTTTGTTTGTTCATTGACATTGTTATTAGCCCACGTCACCCGTGCGACCCCTTACCTGCGTATTGTCTCAGCTCGACCGTCGACCCAAAACTCACAAGGGTCTTTGCTGAGACTCCTTCCTCGTCTAGTAACCCGCACGATATGGCCTCCTCGAAGGACCCACCAAGCTCGACTATGGGGGGCCCGGCCTCACCGAACGTGCGGCTACGCGCCACCCGTGGCTCCGCAGAGCACATCCGGGCCGCCGCCCCGCTCTCCTCGCCCGTCTGTGGGCCCGCCACCACCACGTTTAGTTCGACCTCAATTCTGCCGGGTACGTATTCCAACGATACGGCCACGGCGCAGGGCACCAAGCGACTCCGGTCGGTCTCCACGACCGAGTCTACGTGGCGCCACGACCCGTACCAGCACCAGCGTTTCCAGTACTGCCACCCGCGGGATGCAGCCACACTATCGCCAAAAGGTGGCGGCATGATTTCCAGTGCGCGGTCCACCCTCACTCGTCCAGCCTCCTTCAGTATCACGGAGGGTGACGAGACCCAGCCCCCGGCCGCTAAGGTTATGCGGCCCACACGAAGCAACGAAGTGGAAAGCACCGACGCCCCGAGCCCATTACTCCCATTGACCGGCCATGCGCCATACTCCCGCTCGTCGTTTTCCGCAGCGGATTACCCGTCGCGTCCACCCTCTACGCTGCCAGGGTCTGCGGATAGCGACATGGGACCGGGCCCTCGATCGCTATCCCTCGAGCCCTGGCACGGCCCGACGAGTTCCTTGGCATCCTCCCCGTCCGCCTATCCGACTTCGGATCTGTCGACCCGGTGGCGTGGGTCGACGACTCTACCCAGTCGGCGGCGGCTCGAAGTCCCCGGTCCAGGATTGACCACCACTATGGGTGACGCGCCACATCCCCCGGGCCACACCACCGGATGGGCCGAGCCTGCTCCAGAGAGCACTGGCGATACTACGGACACCGACACCGAACTTGAGCACCTGGCCACGGCGAGGCCGCTACCATCCTACTACCGGGCGCGGACCCCGCACCGGTCGGTAACTTCTAGCCGCAGTAGCAGTCGTAGCCAGAGCTATAGCCGCTCGCGGCGGCCATCCTACCCGTCGCTTTCCCATCGGCCCACCCCGACGGGCGATACCACGGACTCGGACGAGGAGGTCATGCGTCACCCCGCCGTCCACTTTCCGGCCGCACCGCGTCACGTCACCGCCAGCCCATCCCAACCGTTCCGCGCCGCCCCGCTGCACCTGGGCCTGCCCGGCCGGAGCGACTCGTTGCGACCCATAGGGCCGGCCGCCCGGAATTTTTCGTCTCCATCGGCCTTGCCTTCATCCCACGCGGGCTCCCCGCTACGACCTGGTCGCTTGCCTCACGCCCCACCGGCCTTCCAAGCGCCATCATCACAGCGTCCGATCGGTCTACCTCCTGTATACCCGTCCGGTTCGGCCCACGAGTCGGGTGATACGACCGACAGTGAACCCGAGGTGATCCTAGCACCGCTCCGCTCGGCCGTGGGCGTCCCGGCCGTGTCGCTCATCGGTCCTACCGATGCAGATTCCGGCGACGAGACCGATAGTTTGGATGAAATGACACGGCAGGACGGTGGTCGGCTACTTCAGACACTACGAGGCGTGGCCGTAGGGCCCCTCGCAGTTACGCCACCAGCTCACCACCGCACGAAACGCGCCATCTCGTCATCCTTCACGCGACCCACCCGATCGCGGACGAGGCGGTCCGTATCGGGCGACGCCGCTGGGCATAACGGCACCGTTGGTAATAGCGTGGCCGTCAGCCTGGCTGAATATCGTGCCCAGCACGGCGGACGGTCCAGACGCCTCATGGTGAACCCGGTCACCGAACCCCGAGCCCCGCCCATAGGACCCCCCGCTCCGTACCTGGCCTCACCCACGCCATTCACGCGCCACCGATCTAAATCGTGCGCCAAGGTACAACCATATCCACTCGATGGGGACGAGCCCTCCACGCGACCCCGTTCCCTCACCGCCGATCTCATCACCGCCCGCGCGGCCGAATCCACCGACGCCACAGCCACGGCTTCGCCCACGGGCAACTCCACAGAAGCCCTGGAGACCCCTCGCACCAAGGCGATGCAGGGTGCGGCTTCTACTACCGCGGGTGGGTTGGCCGCCAACGTCAGCCCTCAAACCAATGACCTCGCCCAGGTCCTGGCCAGCCTTCCGGCGTCCGTCAAAAAGACCACCTCCACCTCCTCTAGTGTGGTCCCGATGACTGAGGCGACCATCCAGCGCCTCCACTTGTTCCCTGAGAAGGACGCTATCGCTACCACGACATCGACCGCGACCCTACACACCGTATCCCCGACGAAACCGACCAAGAGTGGCTCAACGACTGAGACCGATGATGACCTTCAACCGTTACGAGTGTCCCTGCAAGGTATCCGTACGCCCACCGTAGAAAGTAGCGGGTCTGAGACGGAATCGGACCCGTCCCCGCTCCAACCGTTGACGTTACCAGGTGAACGGAGTCCGTCGGCCGAGATGCCTGCCATCGCCCTTAAATCCGAACCTCCAGTGGATGGAACAGAAGTACCACCCCTTTCGCACCGCCGGCTAGATTTTCCTAACTTGACCGCGACAGGCTCCGGCCTCACTAGTGTACCACCGTCACCCTCAGGGACGGCCCCGGCCGAACCTATGGTGCCTGCGCCCCCAGAAGTTACCGACGCCCACCCAACCTCCGCAAAGACACCAGTTTCGTCGGGCGTGCGTCGGTCCACACGGGCCACCACACGTTCGGCCACACGCGCCCACCGGAATCCACCAGCCACGGGCAATACTACATCCACAAGTCCAGCGCAAGATACTACGGGCCTCAGTTATGAAAAATTCTTCAAACGCTTCGAGACCGAGTCCACTTCCCAAAGTTCGTCGCCCCTTAAGGTGCTGGCCAAATCGCGCAACCCTGCTGCTACGACCGGGGTGGTTAGATCGTCGCCAACCGGAGTGACTGTCAAAATCGAGGCACCAGGCACTTCGAACGGCCATGTTGACTGTGGCGTGGTCAGGGGTTCCGCGGGCTCCCCTGCGTCCACCCTGCCGGTTGAAATGGCTAGCCTGCCGGCCACGGCCGAGGCTCGGGCGCGACCTGCGCCCGTCTCGCTGCCGTCCAAGTAGGTCACGGCGCTGACCTTTACTCTCCCAATAAAGTTGTGATTAGGCCGTTTGGCTGGGGGGGGCACATTCGACACCTGGAAACCACCAGGCTGCCCGGTGTGATGAGAGCCGGGGCTGCAGCATCTCTGGGGAGTTGTGTTGGACCCATTTGGCCGCCATGGTGTCTTAGTTCTTACAGGGGTTGGATTCGCGACGAACTCCCCAGGGTCCGTCACTTGTGGTTAATAAACTCTCCCCTCGCCGCTGGCCAGTGTCTTTTTTTTGGCCGTCATTCAGCCATTAGCAGTGATGAGAGATACGCCCCCCCCCCTCCTCAAGCGTGAGCTAAGCGCGTGTGAGCCCAGAGAAACTCATGGAAGCATTCCCCTCACCGATTGGGTCGGGAGGATTCTGTTCCACCTTGGGCCCAGGACACACTAATGATGCTCCATACCGTCACGCCAACACTGAGAGAGTAGTGACATGGCCTCCTGATACAGCATTACCACTGAACCGAAGCGGTGCCAGGAGGCCACGTCTGAGATGCAAGGAGGCTGCTCCCCAAGTGAACCTGAAGCAGCCGATTGCGTCCGGTGGCTTGACTTTGACCGCTCGCCGGACGTTACTTCAGGTAGCGCTGAAAGCGATTCGCGGGGCTGCGAGCCTCTAGCTCTGCACGGGGCTCCACGCCTTGCGTTAGGCGGGTGGGGGGGTAGGAAAGTGGTGGGGATGGTCCATGGTAATGCGAGGTGGGCGGGCGGGGGAAGCTACTAACCTCACGACTGGAATGGGGTGGGGTTGGCCTGCGCTCAACCGTGCCAGATTTGGTTCCACCCCTCCCCTCACACACACACACCCCACGTCGCCCTCCTCATTTCTCACCGCCGCTCGCTTCTCCTGGCAATCCTTTCTTCACCGCCTTCTTGCTACTAGCCAGTAGTCCTTACCCTTTATAAACCCCCTACCACAACCCCGCTTTGCGAACCCCGCACCCGCTCCACTCTTTCTTTCATCCTGGCGTCGACCGTCCTCCGTCTCGCTTCTTCCCGCCTGCTCTGTCGTGCCCCGGCCGTAGTCCCCCGCCTCCGCTCCCTCTCCACCACCCCCTTCCATCCTTTCCGCCACTCCTTCACCGCCATGTCCGAGTACACCAACCGCATCGTCGGCGAGCCCGGCACCACCGACTTCCGCCTGTACTTTGAGAAGAACGGCAAGCTGATCTCGCCGTACCACGACATTCCGGCCGTGGCTGACGAGGAGAACAAGGTCTACAACATGGTGGTCGAGATCCCGCGCTGGACCAACGCCAAGATGGAGATCGCCGACAGCGAGCCGCTCAACCCCATTAAGCAGGACGTCAAGAAGGGCAAGCTCCGCTTCGTGCGCAACTGCTTCCCGCACCACGGCTACATTTGGAACTACGGTGCCATCCCCCAGACCTGGGAGGACCCCACCGAGGTGTCGCCCGACACCAAGTTCGCCGGTGACAATGACCCACTGGACGTGATCGAGATTGGTGAGCAGATCAGCTACCGCGGCCAGGTCAAGCAGGTCAAGGTGCTGGGGGTCATGGCCCTGATTGACGAGGACGAGACCGACTGGAAGATTATCGCCATCGACGTGAACGACCCGCTGGCCTCCAAGCTCCACGACATTGAGGACGTGGAGCGTCACATGCCGGGCCTCCTCCGCGCCACCAACGAGTGGTTCCGTATCTACAAAATCCCCGATGGCAAGCCCGAGAACTCGTTCGCCTTCAACGGCGAGGCCAAGAACCAGGCCTTCGCTCACAATGTCATCAAGGAGACCCACGAGGCCTGGAAGCGTCTCATGGCCGACACCACCGGTAACCTCACGGACCGCAACAGCCAGTGCCACCTCAACACCACCCAGACCGGTTCCCCGGGCTTCATCGGCACCGACAGCCCGGCCTACCAGGCCATCCCCACCGGTAAGCCCATGGAGGTCCCCCAGATCGACCAGAGCATCCACAAGTGGTTCTTCATCTCCGACAAGTCCCACATTTAAGTTTATAGATATCGTTGGGTGTTTAGCCATTCCTTCTGATCAGGAAGCTGCACCCGCCAACGAAGGCGCCACTCCCTTTCTCTCTCTCTCTCTCTCTCCATCGTGTCCCACTTAATTAGCTCTGTTTGTCGTGGGTCGGGCACATTATTTTACCATTAAAACTATACACTTGAACCAAGCGCATTATATATCACCTTGATGGTAAGCCTCATTGTGCAATGCCAGCTTTTTTTTTTAGATATAATTTTTGGACTCCGCGGCGACAGTCATGCCGGTGCGGTTGATTAAACTCATGCAGTCGTGCTGGCAATTAAAACCGACCATTATTTTTATTGTTATTAACCACCAGCTTTCTAGCTAAGTTGCAGCAAGCAGTACTATGGTTATGGTTCAACGAGTGTAGTGCCGTCACCTCCGCCACCGGTGCGATTGTCCCGGCTACCGGCATCATCCTCACAGGCTTCCCGGGCTTTGAGCAATTCGACGTAGTGATCATGCCGTTGCCGCAGCCGATGCTTCTCCACTTCGGCCGCCTGAGCCGCCTCGGTGGCAAGTGTAATCTCCTTCTCCACCCGGTCCAATTCGGCCCGGTTTCGAGTCTGGACATCTTGAAGGCGGGCTAAGCGAGCCGCCCAGTTGCTGCGAAGGTCCTTGAGGGTCGGGACGGGGGTGACTCGAATGGCCGAGTTGACCTTGTGGAGGAGCGATTCCGTGTCATGCTTAAACGCCCCCAGGGCTTCTTGTGCGCCGCCCTTGCGGATTTGGTCCATCTCCCACCGCCGGACCTCGTCGTCCTGGTCGTCGAGGACCTCGCTTTCGCTGGAAAAGATTTTGGTGGATGGGAAGCGGGCGGTACAGTTGTTCAAGTGGTTAGGCAGGATCGTGGATGACGGTGGGAGGAGGAAAGACAATGAGTGCACGGCCATGGTATATTTATACGCAGCCATGGTGGTCAGGCGACTTACATTTCGTTTACAGCCTGACGGCGCTCCTGTCGCTGTTTCTCCCGAGAGTTCATGATGGAATTGTGTCCGATTAGCAAGTCCTGATCGCCCTGGTTCAAAAGTACTACATGCAAAAGAAGAAAAAAAGCCGACCAGAGAAAATAGGGTAGCGGTTTGGATAGGGTAAGCGGTTAGTGGCAGGGCTCGGTGTACTCGAATACACTTCTACGCGGCAAACTATTGGTAAGACTAGTCGAGCATTTGAAATGCGCCGTCCTACTTACGCTCGTCATCCTCAGCGGCCAGGGTCTCCTCGTTCTCTTGCTGGATAATACGTTTGAGTTCGGAATCGGACTGCGGAGAAAGATGAAAGGAAAATGGTTGCACTTAAGTTTCGGTCAGTTAGCCTTGCGTGGCGCGACTGGTAAGGTCGTCACGCCAAACGGAAAGGTTTAACAGCGACACGAGGCTTCTTGTGGCCCTCGTACGCGTGTCACACGATAACTTACCCCGTCGCTGTCTAGTGAGATAAACTCCGGGGCGGCCTTCGGAACTGGCTTGGCCGGGGTGGATGTGATATCGCGCTGGCGCTCACGATGTTTCCGTACCGCAGTGATGAGTTCAGGGTCGGGGGTACGGCCTGGGTGAGGGAGCGAGGGCGAGGGGTTGTAAAAGGTGTCAAATCGGGCAGCCAGGTGGCAGAGTTGCCAAGTCGCCCCACATTGGCAATGTGGGCTCAAAACCGTCACTGCAAGGCTAAATTGACAAAAGACATATATATCCGCCATTGATGGTTGGAGGCAATGGGAAGCAGAAGCGAGGGGAAGGGAGACTTACCTTCACCAATCTGCTGGTTAATCAGTGCCATGAGCTCTTCAGGGCTACGCTGGGTATCCTTCGGCTTTGGAGTTGGCTCGGCCCGGAAGGAGTCCTTTTTCAATTGCTCCAGGTACTCGGGCGTGTAGGAGCTCCCAGCAGATGAAGCCGGGGACAGGAGAGGTATGGTAGACTCCGTGGACGCCAGATCGTTAGCGCGAGCCTTACGATCCTTTCGCCGCGCAAAACTCAGGCTCGCCGCCGACTTGCGGAGCGCGAACGCTGGCGGTGGGTGGTCGGTCCGCCCGTCCGTCAGGTCGTCGTTTTGGTCGCCTTCAGCTGGCACGTGGTCCTGCGCTGTCTGGCCAACGGGCGTCACTAAGCGAGCCTGTGCCGGTCGGCTGGTCGTCTTTGGTCGACCCCCTAGCCGTACCGATGGCAAGTCGCGAGATTCATACGCTGCGGGTTCCATAGCGTCCCCGTCCACACCAGGTGGTCTGATTGACACAACGGGTTTCCGACTCACCGTGGACCGGGCCCCTCTGCTCCGCCGCGCCCCGATGGTTACCGGAGGTGTAGCCGCCCCGTGGGAGGGCGTTGGGTCCAATTGCACATCGTCCAAAGCTGACGTCAATGTCGTGGTCGAGGCTGAAGCTGGTTCGGCTAAGACGGCCGCCATTTCTTCAGCGGTCGGTAAGGCGGTGCGCGTTGCAGCTAATGGCTCAGGCATGGCGTCAGGCGGAGCCGAATCGACCGGGGCGGCCTCCCCGTCATCGTCACGGGCCTTCTGCCGCAATTTGCGCTGCTTAGAGGTCTTCTTGAAGCTAAACATGGTGAGTAAGAGAAAGCATGAAGTGTAATAGAAAATGTAGTGTTATTCTAAATTAGGGAGGCCAGGCCGCGAGTTGAATATAAAACCGAGTCCAAAAAGGCCAGCAGCTTCTGAAGGTGAATGAGTTCTGGTATGTAGCGGATGTGAAAAAGTCGGTACGCCGCTTAATTGACCCTGTATTAGAACTCCCCAGGTGCCTTAGCGCACCATGTCCAGCACTCACCGATTTCCAAAGTGATATATCCCCAATTAGCGACGCTATAAAGGCACTCTACAACATGTAAACATCTATCCGAGTATCCCGGTATCTGTCTATCGCGTCTTCGATACAATATTCGTTGTTATAGAACGAAACTTGATTTGTTAAAAGCGACAAAGAATACAATTCCATGAAAAAAAAAGAAAACAGGGAGTCTTGAGGCCTAGGGGGGGGGGAAGGAAATTGGTTGCTATTAACTCCTCACCGACTTCCAGAGAACCCACACAGTACGGTCCTATCTTCTTTTTACGACTGGTCCTTTTTCTTCTCGTCCGCTCCTTCGCGCTCGCTCGCCTCCTGCATCGACAGGGCAATGGCCCGCGCAATTTCGTCGTCTTCGTCCGCGTCGCCCATAGTCACGTCGCCATCGGTAGACATGGCCAGGGCCTGGGCCATCAATTCGTCTTCAGTCAGGTCCGCCGTGACGGTGGGGGCCTTGCCTGAGGAGGAACCGGCGTTAGCAGCCCTATCGCTGCCGCCAGCTTCGGCCTTGCTGTCACTTGGGGCACCCTCGGTCTTGGGTGCCGTGGCAGCCTGGCGGGCGCGCTCTTCCTCCATCGACATGCGTAGGGCCTGTTGTAGTGGTGGAGTGAGGAAGGAGGGGATGGGATGGCAGCAGAATAATATGACGTGTAAGATTGCGTCTAAAGCAGGCGCGGCGGCCTTACACATGTACCAGTCAATACGACCCAGAGGCCTGGCACACAAGGCGTAACTCTACACACAAACTTACCAAGGCCAGCTCGGGATCCAAATTGGGATCGACCCCAAACTCGTAATCGTTCGTTTCGGCGTCACCGTACCCGCCGGATCCGCCATCCTCACTGGCAAGGATAGGCGAGTTCCGCACGCGTTCACTCAGGATCTGAGGGGCCGGCGGGAGAGCCACCAGGTGGCTGTTATCGTTGTTGTTGATGGCGTTGGTAAACGCGGTGAGTTTGGCCTCGTTAGCATCTACTTCGCCGAAGCTGATAAAATCGAGCGCCACGTTGTTCTTCTTGAGCTTTTTGGCGATTTGGACCAGGGTCCGCTCTGCGGTCTCCACGGGACTGGCTACAAACGCCACGATCCGCTGGCGTTGGTTCATATTGGCACGGTGCTTGAGAGCCAACTGCGCAATCTGGATCGCAGCTTCCAAGTTAGGCTTGCCACCCAGCTTGAGCTTATGGAGCCCCGAGAGGATTTGGCCCATGTCGGACGTCAGCGTGACCAGCATCTCCGGGCTGGTATATCGGCGAGGATGTGTGGGGGGATGGTACGAGGGAGGTCAAGGGTGGTGGGTAGCGGTTAGTCGGCTGTGCATAGAAATCCAGCCGGGTGCCGCGGCACGCAGGGCAAGTTAACACGCAGCCGGTGCTGTTTACCTTTTGCCGGCCATGGTCAGAAAGGCCACGGTATTCTCCGGGTTATCGTTCAACTTGGCCTCGTAGACCGTGTTGACGGCGTCCTTCTGGGCGGCAAACCGGCTGGGCGTATAGTCGCCGTTACGCATCCAGTCGGAGTTATCGATGCTGTTGGAGTGAAGGGTATTGGGAGCAGATGGCGAGCATTGGGGGTAAGTATCGCATAGGAATGCTAAGCGCGATCTTCCGGGCGGGTTAGTGACAGTTCCAATTACGCATCAGTGTCAAGGCATCCACTTACATGATGACGGTGGCCTCGAGAACCATGGTGACGGATTCCGACGGGGGAAAAGGAAGGCTGTGGAGGAAATGTGGCGGGGTCGGCAATCGGCAGGAATGCGGCGTGTAGTGTGAGTGGCAACGACGAAAAAGAATGAAGCTGGGGCAAGCTAATGAGATAATGAGGAGTCAGAAGGGTTTGGTTCATTGGATATCAAAGTGGGGATGTCCCAGATGCAGCGAGGCGAATCCCTCGTTGCGGCCTGACGCAGTCCAATGCACACGGGTAAGCGGGGCTCCGCAGCGCGGAAGGAGGGGGGAGGTCCCATCCCTTCGGGCCATAGGCTTAGGTCTAGCCCGTGCTACATAGGGGAAGGGTAGGTAAGTCAAGGTCACTTCCAAGTCATCCATCAGAGGTTTACACCTACAAAAGCAGGTAGGCACTTCATATTTCAGCTGTCGTAGACCATAACGTATGCCCTCAATGCAGTATTCACAAGTCATATGTGTATTAAAAATTATTGGAAGACGTACGGCATTAGAACGTTATAAGGTGGTCAGGATAGCTACAGGAAAGACTTTAAAAACCGCCCATTCTCCACTGGGGTGCCGCTCAATCCCGATGAGCCTGTCGGACGACGTAAACGACGGACTTAACCGGTCGACCCCGCCCTGCCGATGTACTACGGGTGGATGAGCGGTCAGAGTATATCGACTCACTGCCGCTGGAGTACGACCAGGTCGAACTGGGTGACCGTGATCGAGGTGACGGCGGGGACCGGTCGGACCTACGATCGCTGGCCCTTCGGTACTCGCTTCTACGTACGGGAGAAGTAGGTGATCGTGATCTGGTCCTGATCCGATGGCGGGAGGAAGGGCACGTTGGTGACCGGCTTAAACTCGAAGGACTATGCCTGTCATTTCGATGCCGCGACGGAGAGCGCTCGACCCGCCGGCTGCTGACGGCGCGAGAGTCATCTTTGCGCGGCACGGGAGATGTCGACCGGGACGCTATTGGCGACGCTCGACGTCCGCTCGTTTGATCATCAGAAGGTTGGGAAGGGAAGCGACGCGGAACTGACGGAGAACGTGAGGAGTGCCAGGAAGTAGGGGACGAGGAGCGCTGACGGTGCGTGCTAGGCTTGACCGCGGGCCGACCTAAAGAAACAGAACGACTTCGCGTCCGGGCCGCCGGTGGCGATCCCGGGGCCGATACGGACGACAATGAGCGGGACCGACCGCCTGAGGGTCGAGTCCGAGAGGCACCACGGCTGGAATCCAATGAACGGGCCGACCCGCTAGATACGCTACGCCGACGGTGACGCCGTTTAGTGGGCGCTTTGCGGTAGCGGTTACGACGGCTTATCTCTGATGAGGTGGAAGAGGCATCGGAATCCGAGTCCGACCGGGAGTCGGTGGAATAGCGGCGAGGTCGCCTACGAGGACTTCCGCGCCTGTCAGAGCGGCGAGTGCTGGCGCGGCTAGACACTGACGAAACGGTCGAGTCAGAGTCTGACCCTAAGCTGGGGCTGGAATCCGACGAATAGCGACGGCGACGCTTGGTACGCCGACGGCCACGAGAGGAAACGCTTGACGTGTCCGACTGCGACGACGTATCGGAGGTCGAGTCGGTATCGGTATCCGGCCGACTTTTATGTGCTTTGCGACGACGAGGGGCAAACTCCGGAGGCAGCTCCGGGTTCACGAGTGGCAGTGGGTTGCGGAGCTGCGACGTACGGGAGGGTCGGGCCTGATAGGCCTGAGAGTTGCGGCATTCGTACGTCCAGTGTCCTGGCTGCAGGCATTTCTGGCAGAGCGGGGGGCCACTTGCGCTGGTCGCTTTGCGCTGCGATTTGGCAGCCTTAAACCGATCGGAAGGGAGCATGGTGGGGATGTATTGTACGCTAGCGCGGCGGAAAATAGATGGTCAAATTGAATTGGCCGATTAGGTTACCGATTGGGGGGGGGTTGCCATGGGTGTTGCATTGGCGTGTCCAGATGGGAAGTGCAAGGATAGCACGGCGGGTGGAGACCCACCAGTGAACCTGAGCCTCTGCGTTCCCACTGTCTCCTTATCCTATTCATTTCATCGTTATTGGCGTAGCACTGCGACAGTGCGAGAGATTCTCGAGCTGGCGCACTAATCAAGGGAATCTTTGTGGCTGCTTACCCAAACGCACTCGTCCTAGTTAAACCTTTATGGTTAATGTCAGTGTAAAATTACCGAGGCCTGGGCCGCTGTTATGTGAAGTAGTTTCTTCGACACCATTCGGCATAATGGAGTAGCGACATAGCATTCCGGAGCGTCGACCAGGCTGTATGCGTCCTCAAGCGTCTGGAGTCCCGCTAGCTCCCAACAGAGAGTACCACAAACGCTTGCATATTGGGGGGGGGCAGAATCCTCCCCTTCTTGGCCTAGGTGACTCGACAGTCGATTTTTTTTTCGAGTTTGGCCACCTCCCCCCCCACTGTTCCTTGGCTTTACTAGGCCCGGCCCTACCGAACTACCCACATTCCTTGCTGCGTTCTATACCAATATTTCCTCAACTACTTCATCACAATCGTGCAGCCTCTCTCTACCGTCCACCATGACCGACATCCCTGTTGCCGAGCTCAAGTCCGAAATCGAGCAGATCAGCCTGCACCAGGCCCCCCTGGATGTAGACGCTAAGGTCTCGCTCATCCGTCGCAACCTCCAGGAGGTCCTTGGCGAGGACCGTATCCGTGAGGTACTGGCCACGCGTGACCTCCAGATCTATTTTGGTACGGCGACGACGGGCCGGCCGCACATTGGCTACTTTGTACCCGTGTCCAAAATTGCCGACTTTCTACGTGCCGACTGCCACGTCACTATCCTCCTCGCGGACCTCCACGCGGTGCTCGACAACCTGAAGGCCCCACTGGACCTGATTCAACATCGGGTACGTTACTACGAGGCCGCGGTGAAGGGTATGCTCCACTCAGTCGGAGTACCCATCGCCAAGCTTAAGTTTGTGGTGGGGTCCAGCTTCGAACTTACCCCGGCCTACTCTATGGACCTGCTCCGGTTGAGTACCCTGGTAACGGAGCACGACGCCAAGAAGGCTGGTGCCGAGGTGGTCAAGCAGGTGGCCAGTCCGCTCCTGAGCTCCCTGATTTACCCCGGAATGCAAGCCCTTGACGAGGAGTATCTCAAGTGTGACGCCCAGTTCGGTGGTGTGGACCAGCGAAAGATCTTCACGTTCGCCGAGAAGTACCTGCCGCAGCTCGGCTACGCCAAACGTGCTCACCTCATGAGCCCTATGGTTCCCGGTCTGCAAGGCAGCAAAATGAGCGCATCCGACCCGGACTCCAAGATTGACCTGCTCGACGACCCTAAGACGGTCGAAAAGAAGCTCAAGAAGGCCTTCTGCGAGGAGGGAAACATCGCCGACAACGGCCTGTTGGCCTTCACCAAGCACGTTCTGTTCCCCGCCGCCAGCCTGCGGTCGGCCGACGGCAGTGCCACCTTCACCATCCAACGCCCCGAGAAGTACGGCGGCAATTCGGTCTACACTACTTACGAGGCCCTCGAGAAGGAGTTTGCCGAGAAACTGGTCCACCCCGGCGATCTGAAGAAGAGTGTTGCCCAGGGTATCAACGACCTCCTGGCCCCCGTACAAGCCTACTTCGCCGATAACGTCGAATATAACGGTATCGCCGAGCTCGCCTACCCTCCGCCGCCCGTCAAGGCCAAGCCCGTCAAGCAGAAGAAGAAGCACAACGTCAAGCCCGCCGCCGAGAGCGAAGTCAAGCCTGAGGAGCAGGAGGCCACCAACTAGAGCAGGATAACCCCCTTGCCTACCCCTATTGCATACCATTGAGCAGCTACCCCAATACAACTTCTATACCTCCCCTTCATAGTTATGTATCGATTGCAGTCTGGGCAATCTTGTTTACTGGGCCAGGCAGCGGGCTGAAATCGAAGTCGCGTAGGAAAAATATTATCCGCAGGTACTGCGTTCCGACAAAAGGGGGCTAGGGAAGCTCTCACACGCACCTTTGAGAAAGGGCGAGAGCCGCTATCGATTATTCACTTGAGCTTGGCAGTCTCGAACGCCGGAATCCCAGTGATGGCCCGGCCTAGGATGAGGGCGTGAATGTCGTGGGTCCCCTCGTAAGTGTTGACGGCTTCGAGGTTCATGACGTGGCGGATGATATGGTACTCGTCGCTGATGCCGTTCCCGCCGAGCATATCGCGGCATTGGCGGGCGATATCGAGGGCCTTTCCGCACGAATTGCGCTTGATAAGCGAAATCATCTCGGGGGCCACCCGTCTCATGTCCTTGAGGTGGCCCACCCGGAGGCAGGCCTGCAGGCCGAGGGTGATTTCGGTGTGGGCGTCCGCCAGCTTCTTCTGGATGAGCTGGAAGCTCGCGAGGGGAACGCCGAACTGCTTGCGTGCCAGAGTGTATTCGCGCGCCTGGTTCACACAAAACTCGGCGGCACCTAGGGCGCCCCAGGCAATGCCATATCGGGCATTGTTGAGGCAACCGAAGGGGCCCTAATGGGGAGAGAGGGTGAAGGCGGTGATGCCATTACATTAGAGGCGGAAGTGGCAAGCTCGAGGCACATTGAGTGGAGTCGGTAGGAGCCGGGCGATACCGATGGCCAGTTTCCTAGCATATCAGTTATGTCGTCGACTTACCTTGAGCCCGCCAACGTTTGGCAGGAGGTTCTCGGCCGGTACCTCGACCTCGTCCATCATGATCATGCCCGTAACGGAGGCGCGCAGCGAGAACTTGCCCTTAATGGCTGGGGCCTCAAGCCCGTTCATCCCCTGGAACGTGGTGGTGGTTGTTCCGACACTCATCGAAAGACTGGTTAAGAATATTCAAGAGCCATATAAAGGAAGGGTGGCAATTTCGTGCGAATTTTCAACCCTCGCCAGCACGGATAGATAGTGACCCCGTCTCTCCCTATGGTCACCCGGGTCTTACAACCGCTGAACCCTCAACCTACCTTATCCAGGATGAACCCGCGGATTTTGCCATCCTCGCTCAGGTTCTTGGCCCACACGACGAACACATCGGCGATAGGGGAGTTGGTGATCCAAGTCTTGGACCCGTTGAGGATGTAGGTCCCGCGGTCGGTCTTACGGGCAGTAGTTTCCATACCAGCGGGGTCACTGCCGTGATTAGGTTCGGTGAGCCCAAAGCAACCGACCAGCTTGCCCTTGGCGAGATCGGGAAGGTACTTTTGCTTCTGGGCGTCGCTGCCGTAGGCGTTGATGGGATGCATAACGAGCGAGGATTGGACGCTCATGGCCGAGCGGTAGCCGCTGTCAACCCGCTCAACCTCGCGCGCCGTGAGTCCGTAGGCGACCGAAGATACGCCGGCGCAGCCGTAACCCTGGATGGTAGACCCCAGGAGACCGAGCTCACCCATCTCCTCTAGGATACGACGGTCGAACGTTTCGTGGCGGTTGGCCTCGAGGACCCGCGGCATGAGCTGCTCCTGGCAGTATTCGGTGGCGATACTGTGGATCGTCTGTTCGTCCTCCGTCAACTGTGATTTGAGGTCTAGGGCGTCAGTCCAGTCGTACTTGGCGAGACCTAAACGACGAGGAGGGGAAGGGGGGGTTCATTAGGTCAAGAGCCAGGGCGTATCAATTAGCGTGTCATCTAGGACGGAAAGCTGGTTGCGAATAAACTATCGAAATTGATATCGAACGCCGTGTGTGTCTTTGGCACTGCTATTTACCTGATTTAGAGGCCACGGCGCGCGCTGGCAACCGGCGGGCGGTCAGGCTTAGGCTGGGGACTGGGTAGACAGACCAGTCAGCGTCGGGTGGGTTGCGGTGGGTAGCGTTTGATTAAGAGGTAAGTAGGGTAGGCAAGGATACGTCTACGGACGAGTTGCTCGTCTGCAACGGCACCAAGGCGTGCAAACGGAGGTTCCTAGGGCAAAGCCTTTTCAGCAAATTCCAGTTGATATGGCCCCACCATGCGCTCCTACTGACGTATGTGGCAGTGAGTCTACAACTTACTCAGCCAGGGTGAGTTCACTAGAAGCCGATTAACATGGCGCAGAGTGAATTCCATCGTACAGGCAATGTCGGGCGAGAAATTGAACGGGACGAGCAAAATTTCTAATGGTGAGCGTAGGGTAGATGACTGATGTGTCCAAGGAAACAGAGAAATATAATTAAGTCTGGAAAGCTGTTACTGGCAGAGTTAATCAGAGAGTGTCGGCAGAGCAGTTGGGGAAGTGGGCTCGAGTTCACGGCGTTCTAGCCGGTTCCAATTTAGTGTAAGTGACTGCTTTCCTATGGCTGGGGCTACCTGAGGGGTGGCGTGGGGGGGACCTGAGGACCTGCGCGTACCGTGCAGTAAGGGGAGGAAGGGTCGGTCATATTACCTGATAATCGCCTCCTCCCCAACCTGACCCCCAGGTAGATCAATCCAAGCGCAAACCATTGTCTCGTGCGAATAGGTTCACTATTGGTGAGGTGTGTGGTCATCAGGTAAGGATACCCATGGTCACACTAGCATGCAGCCAGCGCAAATTCCATCTCTTGCTTCAACGTGAAGTTGGATGTCGCCCCTCGGGATGGTCTCAGGACCGAAATCCGGCTTTCCTACTCGGTCACGACATTCACCAATTATATAAATAAAATAGCTTGGATTGTCATCATCCCGTCAGAGACTCTTGATCATAGTGTAATGAGGGCCCAGCAGACGAAGAAAGTATAGGGGAAAATAAAGTACCTTTTTTTATTAGTAGGGAGGCAATTTCTACGCTGACGGAGGTTTATTACATGTGACTGGTGGAGGGTTTGCTATGAAGCTCGTTAGTGCGGTTTATCTTGGTGATGAGTGCGTGTTCGACAGGATCTGAGTCATTTTTCTACGCTGGTGATGGAGGGGTGTAGCGGCTTTCGTGAGTGTGTCGCTTAGTCTGGCTCGAGAGGGTGGCACGCGGGAAAGCGGTAGTGGGCAGAAGGGGAGTCAATACGTGCGGCCAGACGCATTCCCCTCGGCGAGGGAGAGGTACGTTTTCTTCTCAGCGGTCGGGGGTGAGTCACTGTATCGTCAGCGGTTGGTGAAACTAGAGCACCTCATTATCATTAAGCCTCTGGTGACGCACCGTCGTCCCCTAAATCCACGCCTTAGCTGTTCTGTGGTGACGGTTCCATTACAAAGGGGAGGGGGTCGCAGGTATTAACTGGAGATAAGTAAATTCATTATCGCTGCAATGTAGTGCCGTTCCTCTCAGGGCACTAGTAGCTAGCCTCTTCCCCTGGGGTGATTTTTTTATATTATTCTTTTCAGATTGGATCCATTAATAGTTGCCGGCGAACCCTCCAGCAGGTGAGTTCGATTTTGTCCTCATGATAAACCACTTATGCATACCCCCAATCCAGCCGAATCTTGCGCAGTAGCTAGACACGTACATATGCTGGACTGTTGCTAACGAAGAACGCCATCGACACAGTATCGGGCACTACGTGGCCTCGAAAGATCTGGGTTGGTAATAGTTTCCCTTAAGGACACTATATTCAGGTGAGCTGCTTACTGGCAAGTTGAATCCCTTTCACTTGTACAGCCCAGACCCTGCTCTCGTCCAACTCACCACTTTTGTCCGATCGGAGGGCAAACCAGGGGTTATAGGCTAGAGAGCCACGGTCCACGTAAAGCAGGGTTAGTTGATCACAAATTATGGCAAGACAGGGGATTGTAAAGCTCCCCCAGGGTTGCTTGACCTGTGTAGATACATTAGATTTTCTTGGTCAGAGCATGAGAATATCTAATTTGGGCTCACGCGAATCGCCTGGTAAGTGTAACTCGAGTCTCAGACTACGCCATCCTAGTGAGATAGAAGGGTAACTAATGTAACAGCCGGTTCGATGCTAAAGTAGAAGATACTAGACCACATCCCGATTCTGGACCCTTTAGATTTTGTTTTGAAGACTAAAGTATATCTCCTCCATCATTATATGGTTGCTATAAGGAGGGCTGCTTCAGGCTCTGGATGTAATCGAAAGCACTATTACTGGTTAGCCGCATATTACACAGCCGAAGTCTCTTTATGTTTACTTTACCACAGCGGGTGATCAAGCAACGCCATACATTCGCAAGTAAACCACACGCCGCGCAGCTCCTCAGAGGCGCTTCCACCTTGCCGCCTACTTATTCCATTCCGATTTACATTGGCCACTTTCCGCATCCGTCAGCAACATTGACCTCATCTCCCAAAGCCAAGCGCCCCCGATGCACATGCCACCCGCACACTCGTCAACCGGGCAGCGGGATCCCGCTACGCGGGACGATGCGCAGTACAGCGACACCCTGGCTGAACTCCACACCCAGCTGTATTGGCTCAAACGTGCCGTAGCCTGCCCACTCCCAGAGTCCTCCACTCCGCCTGCTGGGTTCCCCGACGACCCTCCCAACAATTTCTCACTCTACGAGCCGAACGAGTTGGAGCCTGCGCTCCTGGCTTACTACCGGTCTGCGCTCGAACTCCCGCCGACCGAGGTCCATGATCCAGTGCCCTACGTCAACGAGGCCATCTTGGTCCGCGATATTATCCAGTTGCTTTTCGGTCACCCCACACACCTCTTCGGTTCGCCAAAGGCGATAGGTAGTGAACCATCGTTACGCGCCCCGCGGTTGCGGCTTACACATCTTACACGGAGCGCCCTGAGTCACCATCTGGCCTGGTTCTTGCGGCTGGCTACGCGGCTGAACACCCTGCGCGCCTGGGCTTCAGACCCAGCGCCCGCTGATAACGGACTCGATAATTTTAATCCGTCGGAGGCTGTGGGTCCATCCGACCCCACTGGAGCCCAGCATTTCAAGTTCCCCGCTGCACGCACCATCCAGGCCTTCAGATGGGCCCTCCGGTCCCACCTCACCGCTGCCGACCGCGAACTCCGCGACCTGGAGCTGGCGTTCTTCCAGACGCGCACTCCTGCCGACGAGTCGGTCGCCCCGCTCACGTCTGTGCTCAAACTCCGCACAGTACTCCATTCGTTGGGCTTGCGCGTCCACTACCTCCACCGACTGGTGCACCAGATCCTACCTCTTGCTGGGGACCCACTGCCAGATATCATTACCAGGCCATTTACCACCCAGTTGATCGACACCTTGGTCCGATCAACGGCTCGGCTACAACTCGAACGGCCCGGTCCGGAGTGGCCCTTGGCGATGGATTTGCTGTGTGCCACCCTCACTCCATACCTCGCTATCCTGTCTGACTGGCTCACCACAGGAACCCTACGCGACCCGTTCGACGAGCTGGCCATCCACAGGTAAGCCGCCTGGTGTGCATTTCGGAACCATACCGCCGCCCTTCTTTATGTGGTCGTTTCTGTTTACGCGTTAGGAGTTGGGCACTACGCACTGCTAGTTATGCTCTAACCAAACGTCACGCACGCCCACATATTTCCCATTTAGTTCGTGCCCTGGTCAGTTCAACGCCGGTGACCACATCCCTGAATTTCTGCGTCCCCACATATCTACTATACTAGATTACGGCCATGAGATGAACCTGCAACAACGCTACCTAAATCCCTCTCGATCTGAGGCCGCTCCTGCAGCTTACGATTTGGTAGCGGCTGTGGTACCATACCTGCATGGTCTTGTGAAGAAACGGTACCACGCCAAATTCTCCGTTACCCAGCCAACTATGCCCGAACTTGACTCTACTCCCGCCGGTGTTGACCTACCACTCGAGGGCCCCGCGGACGAGGCGCCGCCGAGCTCCGACATGTACCATTTCCAGGTCCGCCAACCCAAACGGCCGGGCATAGACCCGGTTACAACAGAATCCGGCAAGCCGGTTGACCCGCCCAGCCCAGCGCGACCTGCCTCTGCCTTCACCGATTTTCAACCCCTCCAGACGCTCATGGGCAGCTGCATCGCCCACTTTTTGACCCACCTGCAACACACGGAGGGGCCAACCTTACTGAGCGCATTCCACCGGGCCGTACCCTGGGCCGCCACATTTGAACAGCTCCGGTGCCTCTACTTTATCCTCGATGGTACCTCGCTAGATTACTTTCGCCGGCGCTTTTACGGTCTTACCCTCCAGCGTCGGTCCACCACTTCAGGTTGCTCCGGTGGGCTGGCGGGAGAGTCCGGGCCGCCCCTCCTGACAGAATTGAACAGTTTCATGGCCGAGTCGCTGCTCCAGGCGTCTCCACTCTGGCGGTCGGCGGTCTCTAATGTCCGGATCACGGGGTCACCGGCGGTGGTGACTGCTTCAATCTTCCAGCTCCGACCCCTCAACTTCTCCGACATGCTCAACCAACTCAAGATTGAATTTCAGGTAGGCTGACAGCTGACGGAAGATGGATAGATCAGTGCCCGCGTCTGGCCCAGTATTCGACAGGTCATCTAGAGTTTGGCCATCTTGATACTCATCGGTTTTTGGCCCCCGATTCCTACCTTTCTCTATCGCGCAATCGCTAGCTTCCACCTTCGCTTCAGGTATTCTTTACCCCATCGCTCCTGCTTAGCTGCCAGAAGATCAGCCGGTGGGTACTTCAGATCGATTACGCCCGCCACCTCCTCGTCCGCCCGGATTACGTGAAGCCGCCCCGCATCGCCACCCTGGCGCCACCTACCCGCGAGCGCGCCGTCCGGGCCCAGCGCCGCCGGGACTTGCGCCGCATCCACCGCTACGTGACCCAGTTTTACGGCCTCCGACTCCGCCTACTGGCCTTCATCAATGGGCTGCGTCACTACATCATGTCTGCGGTAAGTATCTACTCTCGGCGTGCGTGGCTCATGTCTGCGATGCCTTTTTTAAATATTACTTTTAATAATTCGCACGACCTATTCCTCTTATTAGGCTAGTACTAATTCTTGTTCACCCTTTGCTCCACGTGTTGACATAGGTGCTCGACACGGAGTGTGCTCGCATGGAGGCTGACCTGCACCGGTGGATTTCGGGCCCCGACTATCCGCTCTCGTTTACGGCAATCGTGGCCAAGCTAACAGCATTCGGGGATGCCCTCACTTCCAAGTGCTTTTTAGACAGCAAGGTACGTAGCTATGTTAACCGGACAGTAATGGTGGCTGACCCCACTTCCTGATGTTGTTGGCTGCCGTCTAGACATGGCATAGCTAACCGCATTATTGTCACCATTCCGTCTCTTTCCCGCGGCCCAGTCATCCATCGTTCACAAGAACTTGGCCAGTCTCGTCCAACTGGTTCCGCAGTTCCACGAGCTTTATACGGGGTTTATCCATCTGGCGGCGACGCACCCTGAGGTGCTCACGTACGACCCCGCCAAAGTGACATCCGATCCTGTCACTTCAGCGCCCGTCGATGAAGTCCTTGCCGCACGTGACCGCCTCCTGCTCCGTCTCGGCCAACTGGACACGGAATTCATCCGGACCCGCGACTTCGTCGTGAATATTTTGCAGATTTCCTCCAGGCGACCCGACCTCGACAGCACCCAGGCATTGGCACTGGCCCTGGCCGGCTGAGGTTTTGCCGTTATATTCATAAGATCAGATCGGTAAAACCCTGTGCTGTTAAGTTGCAAATAATTTAATTTATGTGGCTACATGTCAAGTCAAGCAAGAGTGGCGACAATAGCATTCGTGGACTGGCCTACCACTTCCGCGGTGCAGTTCAATCAGCCACCATTTTCTGGCTTGGCTGTCACGGGCGAGCGTCACGTGAGCAATGCCATCATCCTCCACTGCTGCCCCGACCGATTACGTCGCCACAGATGGTGAACGTATGTATGGCACAAGAGATGTGGTCATAGGGCCGTAGGTCAAAATGGGTCCACTACTTAGCCCATGGTCCTCATTTATTTGCCTCCACGCCGTTCTAATGGGCGGACGGCCTATTTTATTATTTCCCACGTTGGCCACAGGCTAGATGGTGGTGGGTCAGTTGACGATCTGGTTGTATTACGACCCTGTGGTGGTAAACCGCGAAAGTATTTACACCTTCTCGCGCCCTCTGCTCCCGCCAAGGATATACGGAGTAGGAATTATGTCAGAGGCTCGGCCGCAAAGCCATCTATGGAAAGGTCGATCCTCTAAAGACATATATGGCAGCTGGTTGGTCCAGCAGGCGATTATGGCGTTTCGTAACTTGTATCGCCCTGCCGCGGGTCAACCCCTATTCCATATATTGGCTTTTTTTTTTTTCAGTGCCCAGCTCCGGCCGCAGGGCGTGTGACCCTTTAACTTCCGCCTAATGCCATAGCCTCGGCCGTGTTGGCTAATCTACTTGTGTCCGCATACATCTGAGCTTGCCATCTACCAGTTTTTTTTTTTTGAATTCTCTTGTCCTTTAGCTATTTGTTATTTGTCATTTTCAATTTTCTTTTTGAGGTGGTTACCTTCGCGGAAGGTTTGCTTGTCCAGTCAGCTAAACACCGGGCGACCAACGCTCCACTAGCCGACTCCTATACCACGGCCGGTCGTCAATACGCCGATTCCGCTTCAGTAACGTCCATTCGGTATGTATTAAATTACCAAGGCCGCCACGCACTGTTGTCCCTGTGTCGCCGTCAGTATACCCCGCCGAATGAGCCCTCGTTCTCTAAGAGTTTTCGTATGGGCTTTTTTCTTTGAGTTACCGCTTGTCGTCGGCCTCTGGGTTGCCAGCGAAATATCCTTCGCTCTTCCTGCCACTGTGGTCGCCTGGCACAGCGTACGCCCTGTTTTAAAAGGCTCACATTGCAACAGCTTTTGATTCCCTTTTCCCATCTTTGATTGGCCAAAGTACGCCGCTACCTACTTAACGTCACACCACTCTTTTCGGCCACTTGGAAGCGTAGACATTAACGTTATTGTCACCCTTACACTTTTTTTTCCACTCGCCCACCGCCCCCCTCGCTGCCAGATTGCCTGCCTGACCCTAGCCAGTCAACCACTTGCAATGCCGACCACCCCCGTCCTCAGCTCTGGCCGGTCGCGTCGCACCGAGCGGATGAGCGCCAAACCGTACCTCCGAACCCACCGGACGTCGGCGGCTGAGGCGGCGTCACCAGTCACTCCCGCGACCCCCAGCGGGCTCTTCGGAACTATCAAGTCGCTCGTGAGCACCCCGTTGCGGTGGATGACCGACGGCGATTCACCGTCCCACCGCCGGCTGGATTCAGCTAGTGACGGCACGCCACCCGATTCACCTGGTACGTCGCCGGTCCAGTCGCGTGAGGTACCTTTTTTCCCTAACGCCGGCACGGCACGAACGCCCAACACCCGGGTACTCGGCACAGGCCTGGCCACGTTGCCCCGGCAGCGCGCCTGGGGTCGTGATCCACGGTACGCACTTAAAGTTAACAGCCGCCTAAGTCTGGCTGCCGCTGCTAGTCCCAAGCACCGTGTATCGTCTCTGACATCCATCCCCTTGGATTTAGCGGGTCGGAACGGTGTTTCCCTGCCCCTGGCTGCACCAGTGCCGCGTGACACCAACCCCGCAGTGAGTCTACCAAGTCCATCCGCAGTTGGAGAAGATCCAGCCGACCCTACTGCCGTCGAGAGCGAGGAGGAGCCGCCACTCGAGCGCAAACGGGAGCGCAGCGGCCGCGACAAGGCTAGTCGCGTACGGTTTGCGGGGCGCGGCAGTCCCGAACAGATGGCCAAGCGACGCCGTACCCTAGCTACGGATTTTGTGCCCGACGCAGAAAGTCAGTCCACGTCTACCCTGTCACCGTTTGCTCACAACCGCCGGATGGTGCCTCTGCACAAGATCCGCAGCCAAATCTACCGCTATCCTTATAGTCCCCAGGGTAACGCGACCCATTCAACCCCGGCCTCCGCCGGTGCCGCGACTCCCGCCACAGGCCCGCTCGACCGCCTGCCACATCTCACCCGACTCTCCACCGGCCGAGCCGGGGCCAATCAGTCCCCTTTTAACGCCGCCCGCATTCTCGAGGCCCTGGATGCTGCCCCGGGAATCCCCTTTGTACCCTCCCGGTCACGCCAGGCAGCTCCCCGTCGCGGCGAGCGGGCGCTCAACGCGAACGTTGGCCAAGACTCGGTTAGATCGCGACTCTCAGACAGCGAAGACATGGTCCCGGAGGAAGGCGAAGATAATGACTACCGCAACACGGCCCCTGCATCCCAGCCACGTAGCAGTCGGGGGTCCCGGGCCGAAGAAGGCCGTCGGCGAACGGGCCGCAAAGGTTCGGTGTCGGTGGCCGCCGGCCAACCATATGGCACCCGCCCGCGTAAGCCCTCGGTACAGACCACCACTTCCGAGGGCCGTGTAGTCTCCGCCGCTCTCTCGGAGGTGCCGGAGGAGCGTTCCGGCGGTCGCCGCAATAGCGCCTCGATCCGCCGGCCTTCAGCATCACATCGCGCCGTCACGGCCGGGCCCGGTGCCTCTAGTGCCGCTTCTGTGGGTATCGATGCCCCATTCGCCGCGGGCCCGGCCTCTTCGCGCAAGGCACGTGGATACACCACTCGCGTGCATGCCAAAGCACCTGCTGTCGTCCGCTGGAAATTTTCGGCATGCCTCGACTTGTCCGACGACGACGACGAGCTGGAGCAACTCCGTAACGTGCCGCCCGTACCCATATTGGGTCTATCGGTCACCCAGCCGGCGGAGACCCCACTTGCGGAAGCTGCCACCCGCCAGGCCCCGGCGAGCTTCAAGACGGCCTCCACCTCGGCTCCGGAAGCCCCGAGTTCGTTTGCGACGTCCAAGCCGGCGATTTCGTTTGATGGCGCTCCTATTACTGGTCCGAACCCTGACAGTAAGAAGACCGCAGTACCCAGCCCCGAGCGATCGGCGCCCGCCACTGACGGTGCTCACCCATTCGGTGCCAACTTTTTACGCGGTCGTGGCGGTTCGGTCAGCACAAAGACTTTCAGCGGGTTCGGTAAGCCTCCGACTGACCGGCCGTTCGAGGTAAACCAGTCGGGCTCCTCCTTCTCACAGCCTGCCAAATCTTCCGCGCCAGCATTCGGGGCCGCACCATCCTTTAGTGCCGCGTCCAGTTTTGGCGCTGGTACCACCCTTTCCCCGGTCAAATCGGCCAAGGAAACTTCAACCGCTATCGGCAGTACTACTACCGCCACGCCGACTTTTGGTGGCTTCAAGGTGCCGACGGGATTCGGCTCCACCGCACCTACCTTAGTCTCATCCGCATTTGCTACCACGGCCGACGCCAAGTCTCAGCCTCTGTCCTTCTCAGGATTCGGCCAGGCCTCAACCGCCGCTGCCGTCATACCGCCCACCATGACTAGTGCGGCTCCGACTACTACGCCCGCCATTACGTTCAAGCCGCTAACCGTAACACCAGTCACTCCGGAGGCCGAACCTAAGTCTGACAAGCCCATTTCTGATGCAGTTTCCGGTGCTGAGCCAGCCAAGGCAACTGTGGATCGCTTTACCGCTCCGACCACATCGACCGCGGTACCCACGTTTGGCTCTAATGCCACCCCGTCGGCCTTTGGTAATACAGCTTCCTCGGGCGGTGGTTTTGGCGGCTTCGGCTCATCGGCCACAGTTGGTTTCGGTTTAGCAACTCCGCCTGCTTTCACGGCCGAACCTAAGGCCGAGGCCCCGAGTGCTGTGGCAAAGGAGGCGGCGACAGCCCAGACCGGCACTGCCGATGGCCCGCTTGAATTCGGCACCGACAGTGCGGGCTCGCTACCAAAATCGCCGGCCTTTGGTCTACCCGCCAACTCAACTTCAGCCGCCGCGCCGTCCCCGTCTATTTTCGGCGCGTCAACCGCTGCTGCGGCGTCCGACAAGACGGCGGCACCAGTCTTCTCATTTAATGGTACAGCGAACTCGTCCGCCACCACCCCTGCCACGATGCAGACCAGTTCGGCGACACCTACCTTCGCGTTCGGCGGTGTGGCAGCCGCTCCGGCTGTTCCCGTCACCACCGCTACTACCATCGCAACGCCCGTAAAATTTTCCGGCTTCGGTACCCCGGCCGCCACGACCAGTGGCAGTTCGACTCAGGAAAATGAGATGAGCACGGACTCGATGTTGGAGTCGCCTGCAAGTGCCCCTGTGGCTCCAGTCCTGAACAGTAGCTCCAACCCGCCGCCCGTAGTGGCTCCTGCCTCAGCTTTCTCTTTTGGCAACGCAGCCAAGCCCGCCACTCCGGCTTTTAGTGCCGTTGGCAGTGGTAGTAGTAGCTTCACGTTTGGCAATGGTGCCTCCGGGACCGCCGCTACGACCCCGAACGCCTTTTCGTCTGGTTTCAACTTTGGTGGTGCTAAGCCAGCCACCACCTCCGAATTTGGCAGCGGCGCTGCTACCCCGACCGCTGAGAAGCCGCCGGCCTTTGGCACGGGCACCACCCCCTCAGTGTTTGGCGGATTTGGCAGTGGTGCGTCTACCCCGGCCTTTGGCAGCGGAACCGCTAGCCCAGCGGGGGCGGCAGCACCGAACACCAATTTCAGCTTTAATGCATCGTCCTCGGCCATTGCCCCGTCCACCGGTGGTATGTTTGGCTCTGCCGCGAAACCCGCGACACCATTCGCCTTCGGCGCCGCCACCCCTTCGGTTCCCTCGGCCGGTAGGGGTACGAATCCTGGTTCGACGACTCCCTCGGCCTTCTCGGGTGGGTTCAACGTGGGTGCTGGTGGAGCCACTCCAACCTTTAATTTTGGTGCTTCCAACCCGCCCTCGGCCCAGGGTACCCCGCTGGGCAGTCCGTCGCTCCAGTTCTCCAGCGGTACGATGGGCGCCCCTCCTGGCGCCAATTCGGCCTCGGCAACCAACTTGGCTGGTCGTAAGATTGCTCGGCCACGTCGCACCCGTCGCTAGATGAGCCTGTGATGATCACTCCCCTAATGATAATGATGGTGAGCTGCCGGTTTTCCGTGTTAACACCTGATTCTCCTTGTTTCATTTTTTTTAACCATGTCAATAGGGACGGGCGAGTAGCAGCAAGTCAGTGAAGTCTCTCTCCGCCTGCCATCTCAAGACGATTGCTGAGCTCTAACATGCTCCATGTGACGCACGAAACAGCGGCTGACTTGTAACGGGCTTTTAAGTGCCCTTTTAATGCCTCGCTTATCTGTTGTTGTTTTTTTCCCTCCCTATTATCTCCCCAATTTGATAATGATGTGTTCGCATTTATACGCCCGACTGCATTACCGAACATTGACCTTTGGTGGACAGGTTAAAAACTGCACGTTGAACCCGAAATGACCACGGCGAAGGTGCCCTCGCATAGGAGTGAATGAGGAAAAGGCCGCGGCCACACGTCTGATGGTGCTGTATACTTCATAATGGCCCTCAGGTGGATGGTCAACGCAGTTTGTACCATCGAAACTTGTGGCCCCAAGTCTTGCTTTTAGTCGCGCTTGTCTAAAACTGTGGCCCAGGGTTGGGGTGACAGGACCACAATTTTTGATTATCAGTAATGAAAATCTTTTGAGCGCCGGCGATGACTCAATAACCTGTACATTTAGATGAGATGGACAATCTAGGCCGGCAATTGCTTGGTAACTAGGGCCCGTACAAGGTGCCAGTGTGAAATGCGCTTACCACGAAGCCAAAGAGTGTTGGGCGATGTATTGCTCGGATAACTGAAGACAGGGAAATGGTCTGGGCTGTTTTCTAGTGTGAAACATTAATATTCTCTCCAACATTTAGGAGTTACCGCGCCATAAGTGCCAGTAACCATGATATAGATGGTACAGTCGGCGTTGGCTATCGCTAGTTATTTGAAGAGCACAAGGCGCACTGCCAGTAGAAATTCGAGCCCCCCAGGAGGGTTGTAGTTATAAAAGGACGGCATCATGAGATGGTAATACCCTTCGGTCTGAGCAAAATTTACTTATACAATAAGGCTGCAACATATCATCACCACCTAGTGCAGAAGTATAGATGATATCAATTTGGGCGAATCCGTAGAATCCAGACGGTAAAGGAGGGGAGAGGAAGAGCGGGTATAGTAGTGATATACCTGGAAGCACTCCATCTCATTTTGCCGGTGTGACCGAAATCGACAGCTCCACTCCTCCCACCTTGGATTTGTCGCGATGGACGAAACAACCCGCTTTCCAGTAATTCATTCAATGGGAGATCCCACCGCCAGATGATGACGAGTCGAGGGAGGCAGAAATTGAGCCGCATCAATCTAAGCGAACCAGGGTAACAAAGAAATAGGTTGCGCAAATCATAACACCGGCTTCCGCGAGCTCATAATCAATGGGTGGGCTGTAATATAACCGACATTTTAATCGAATCAAATTGCCAGGATACGATCCCTTGAGATCTCTATGCGATGGCGCTACCACAGTGGCCTCCCTCTCCGACCCTTGTCTTATATCATCCTGCATCCTCCGCCCACATAC
>JANBPT010000391.1:0-38848 GCA_027575765.1 Tieghemiomyces parasiticus | reverse complement strand
GGGATGTGCGGAGGATTGGTGAAGAACAAACAGTATCACGGACAAAAGTGTGGTTTATAAGGACGAACCGAGATTCGTTGTCGCCAGTACCATTGTTGAGTATTTATACCAGACGCGTACGGGCGCGCCCCGACGCATCCGAAACCTCTCGGGTGGAAAGTGGAGTGTACGGAGCCGCCTTCTCCTTGATTCCCGGCGCCATAAAATCGATGGCGCGCTCGGCCAGGAGCTCATGTGAGAGGTTTCAGTCGGACACGGATTGATACACGAAAGGGAGGGTAGTAAAGGGGGCGCGAGCGGCGAGACCTCCCCGCCCCCGCCTCCCATTGCTTCCTGTCTGGGCTAGAAACTTCTCTCCCCTCCCCGGGCTGATGGCTCACCACAGGTCCCTGACCCCATGATGGAATGCGGTTACCTTTTGACGGGCTTCTCTTGATCGGCGAGACGACCATTATGAAAAGCGCGACGCCTAATGGCGTGTCAATTTAGGAGCCCTACGAGTGATGACGTCCTAGAAATTTCCCGAAACGAATAGGAGGCATTCTGATACCTGGTTTGAGACCCGGACGAACCGGATTGCGCGGATAGAAGCATGTGTGTACGCTCTTCCTCCCGTTCGCTGAGCGGTTCGCCAGCTGAGATCCTGAACCCAAGACACTATCCCCTACCGCCTCGCATGCCAGGCCTTTCGTCACTACCATTCAGCAGCCCTCGTCCCACATACGCCATCGAGTCTCTAGCACGCACAGACAGTTTGGACCGTGTGTGCTGTGAATTCACGGTCAGGTGTAGCCTACCGGCGCTGAATTGAACCTTGCCGTCCCCTTTCCATAACCTTAGAAAGTACGCAAGGAGCTATTCGGTTGGAATTGTGTAATTCGCTCTTTGTAAGCCCTATGTAATGAACTTGGCAGCTGAAGGTGAATCGCCACCTCTAAGAAAGTCGAACCGACTTGACTTACAAAAGATCGAAGGACAGATCGGAAGCCAGGGGCGCCACCAAAACGTAACATCGGAGCTGTACGTCAGGTACGGTCGGGTAGCACATATTGACCCTTCCCCCTCCTCCCTTCCCTTCTCCTAGATCGATAGAGCCCACTATCGCACCTAGCTGGGACGAAGGGCTGAGACTCAGCCATCGTCCGCGATGCCTCGCCGTCAGGTCGCTAACCCTTGTTGATAAGGTGTCGTATAGTGCTAGGCCGTAAGATTTCATTTATTGGAGCTCCTTGGCGGCCGATTGACGCGACCCAATGATTGATTTTGTAAATGTTAGCGGCCTCACCCCCCCGCACCCACCTATTGAGACTGTGCTGAGCGTCGCGAGGTTGACGCTACCCACAGCAAGCAGGGAAAGATAGGCCTCGACTAGCCCTGCTAATTTGATACCGAGAGGGTTAGGAACCAACCCCGGGTAAAATGTGTCCCGCTCATCTGTAGGCAAGCCCTCGTCGTTCCTAAATTGTGACACGCCCCTGGTCTAACCAAATGGCGAATTCGAAGGAAAGCGTGGGTGCTTCCCTGCCTTAACCTCCACAGCCTATACCCTCACGCATCCGGAACTTTTGGCACCGAAGGCATTTGATTAACTTAAGCCCGTGTAGTGAGGGAGGGGGAGATCGGGCTTACGTTCTATGGTGCTCCGTCGTCAGTACTGGTGGACGAATTGTACCGCCACAACCGGACCGAATTATCAGGTCGCGCGGGTAGCCTTCCTGTAGAGTCCGGGTCAGTTATGTCATCATCACCGCCCTCCGAGCTACTATCTATCTCGGCCGCCTCACGCTGGCCCGCTACAGTGGCCAGGAGGGGTAAGTGCGGGTGAAATTTGACCGTATTGACAATATCCTCATGGGCTTGGAAATTATACAGTGGAGAGCCCGCCTCCGCCGGTGAGGGGTCCGGATTGGGCCCGACGGGGGCCTGGATAAATGAGACGCTGCCCTCGCAAGCTCTGCCTTCGGCAGTAACACTCACCGTCCCCGTCGCGAGGACCTGGCCGGTGGGATCCAGGTCAAACGTCAGCCGTTGGTGGGTCGACGGGTGAGACTCTGCCACCGCCGAGACGGGCCCATCGGAGGCGGTCGGCTGCGCACGATCCAAGTGGAACAGAAACTGGCCCGACTGCCGAATATCCCAGCAATAGATGAGCGCATCCTTACGCGTACCGATGTATAGGTAGTGACCGCAAGGCGAGAATTGAACCTGACTGATCCCTTGGCCGTTGGGTGGCTGTTTCAAGTAGAGAGGCCGATGATCAGTCTCGGTGTACAGGCCCACCGAGTTGTGGAAGGTGCCTACGGCGTACAGGCCCGACCGATCCGGGTTGAATGCCAGGGCCGAGACGATTCCGCGCTGGCCCGCCCGGCTCCGACGCGTGGCCCGGGTGGGATGGCGGGCGAGGGGCTCTCCGGGGCGGTGCGTATCGAATTCGAGGATTAGGTCACGGTAACCGGCGTACAAGCGGGAACCGTCCAGGTTAAACCGCAAAGCGTTGGCCGAGAGGACCTGTTCCCGATCGTCGCGGGCCAGGTAGGAGCCGACCGGCGTGCCCGAATAGGCGTTCCACAGGCGGATCGGGTGATCGCGCGTCGATACGGCTAGGCACCAGGTGGCAGGGTCGTAGTAACTGAAGCCCGGGTACCATGTCGCGGCCATGGTCGCCTCGCCCTCGCGTAGACATCGGAATGCCGTCCAGGGCTCAGACGAGTCGAGGGCCGGAGAGGCATCCGCTGCCGCGGCTTCCGGTAGGGCAAACATGCGCAGGCACTGGTCGTTGGAGGTGGTGAGGAACAGTGAGCCGTCCGAGGACCATTCGCCATAGCTCGGGTAATTGAGTTCTCCGCCACGGCGGCAGGTGGACCCGGTTTCGGTTGACGAGGGCCGGTTACACGGTGGCGCGTGGGCCAGACTCTCAGAGACAGTGCGGTTAAAGAGGTCAAGCGTAGTGGTCACTAGCGTTGGCGACCGGAGGACTAGGTTCGCCCATGGAACGGCAGGTGGGATCCAGGACGGGGCATCTACTTCGAATGGCGCCTCGGTACCCGGCTGTTCGGTCGGCGGGTCGGCGGGCTCATGGACCGGGTCGGACATGAGCTGGGTTTCCGGGAAGATTGGGTGTACCGGTGTGATGACGAGGGTGAGTACGGAGCGCACGTCGGGGGGCCCTTAGGCGAACATGACAAGCTGGCCTCCACGCATGGCAGGGCTGAGTGGACACTAGGTTAGCAGGTTGGTCGGGGACCAGCTAATGGTACAGGTCCCACTGAGCCTCCGAGTTCACCAGCTGGCGACGGTAGAACCGTACCAACTTTAGCATTGGTGGTTCGCCCTGCCTGATGGATTCACAATGAACCACGTGATAAGCTGGCCAAGGTTGGAGTAGGTAAGCGTTAGTGGGTGAGCAGGGAGGGTTCTCGTCCATCCAAACGCTGCTGCGCCGAACAGTGGTGGGCACAGAAGGCGCGGATCTCTGGCGTCCGCAATGTCAGCATCGTAACCGACTCGACAGCTGCCCGCCACCCCTCTATTCGCCCGACTGATTCGCATTACCCCAACTCCCCATTGGCCTTTTTACCTTATTGTGGTAACCTTATAGCACCCCATTCCCACATAACCTCACCTTCCAACCATGAGTTTCACTGGCATGTTCGGTCGCGGCGGCAAGGTTGGTCTGTCGGCTCAGGAGTCGCAGGCTAACTTCATGATGGCCGAGCAGGAGATCGAAATGGTCACGGACCTATTCAACCGGTAAGCTAGTTGGGAGAATGTAGGCCCAGTCCCCTTGCCGCACCACCCTCCGCCCCCCCCCGATCCGGGCAGCTCTGGACTTGCCACCCACACCTCTCACCGGCGCTCTGCAACTGCACTCCTGTTTTGGTCCCTGTACCACTACTCACCCACCCACCCGCCCACTCTTCTTTTCCTCAGCGTGTCCGACTCCTGCCTTAAGAAGTGCATTCCCGATACCTACCTCGAGCCCGACCTCAACAAGGGCGAGTCCGTATGCCTAGACCGCTGTGTGGCCAAATTCTTCGAAGTCAACAAGCAGGTCGGCGCCAAACTGCAGGACATTTCCGCCCAAAACCAGGCTAGCCAACAGAGCCGGGGGGGACTCTTCTAAACTGTCCGAGACGGATGTCCGTTCCTTGGCGCGCCATGCTATCGCGTTCTTCCTCTCCGCCGATTTTTCACCCCGGTTCGCCGTTGGCGACTTCATTTTTTCCTCTGTTTAATAACTAAAGGCTCACCTGTGTCTCTGGAATCAGGTCGGTTGTAACGATATTATCGACTGCCTTGGCGTAGATGCAATGGTAACCTCCTCCCCCTAGGCCTGTAAACGCGTGGAATAATCCACCTGGCTCGCTAACCTGCCCGGCCCATACTGGAATATAGAGCCTCCACTATGTCGATTAGCAGTGAATTTATTAACCCGAGGTGACTAAACAGTTAGAGCGTGCTTAAAGTAGTACGCGCTCAGACCTCCTCCACCTTGCAGTAATGGCCTTCGTCCAGGACGGCGATGGCGGCGCCCAGCGACCAGCCGGTTTCGACGTCGTTGATCTTGTTGGTCATGTGTAAGGTGCGCTCGTCAGGGATGTCGTAGCCCTCACTGAGCAGAGCGTATATGTAATTGAGGTCCATACAATAGTGCGGACGGCCGTTGAGCTCGGCCAGGGTCGAAGGGTCAAACATGGGGAGGACCTGCTGGGTAGAGGGCAACTGAGTGTTTTTCGGATGCTGGTACATGCACGCCCGCTTGGTCAGCGCGCGCAGTTGCTTGAGTTCGAAACTGTTGGGTAGGCCAAGTGGCATGGTACGGTCGTAAAAGTACGAGAAGACGTAGATGGGGCTGGTGGCGAAGTTGTCCACCAGCGACGGCTGGTACATGCCTTCAAAGCTGCACGGCGCGGTGGCGCAGGGCGCGTGCTTGTGGAGGATCCGGGTGGCCAGCGCGAAGCACATCTTCCAGCTGCCCATGTCTGTGCCTTGGAAGCTGACGGGCCCCAGCTCGGGCCGGTTGGTTGGGGTCCACTTCTCAGTGTAATTGGCCGGGAAACACGGGTTGGGCACGACCAGTGAACCGACGGCCTTGTGCACATCAGCCGGATGCTCCTTAAGGTGGGCATCTAGTACGGCCTCCTTGATCTGGCGGCGCGCCTCCTTCAGGCCGTAACCCAGGTAACTGTGTTGATAAAGGTCGTAGTGGTGCTGGTTAAAGTCAAGGGTGTAGTGGTGGTCCCCGGGCTGCATCTGGAAGGGCTTGTCGCCGCGCTGGGCGGTGGGCTCAAACACGATCTGAGTGGACCCGCCGCCCAGGTCAAACACGGCGGCGGTAGGGTCCCGCTGACGGTTGCCGATCAGGCGGAGTAGGTAGTTGACGGTGATCCAGGCATACACACCCTCGTCCTTGCCGTCCATGATGACCACACCCTCCTTGCGGACGATTGGAAACGGGTACTTCCCCTCCAAACGTTGGCGCACGGCCGTGAGGATGAACTCACTTTTGGCCTCGCCGAGTAAACGCAGCCCGGCCGTGGCCTTGACGGCGAGCGGGGTGCAGTGATGCAGATTCTTGGGCACCGACCGCAGGGCCACGGCCATCAGGACGTCCAGGGTGAGGGCAGCGGCCTCCGGGTCGTCGGGGTAGGCCGAAAGACCCGGTTTGGTTCGCTCAAACACCTCCGACTCGAGCTCGGGACCGTCCTTGCAGTAGTTGAACTTGTACACATGGATGCGTGACCCGGTAGAACCGGCATCCACCATCAGGGCGTACTGGATCAGCGGGCGGCCCGGGTGGGCTACGTCGCAGTGCTTGGACGAGAGGGCGGCGTTTCGCTCGGCTGTGACCAGGTCGGTGGCACGGCGAGTCATCGGGAGGCGACTCAATGCCAGCCAGATGAGGAACAGGCCTAGGCCGCCGTAAAAGAGGTACTTGTAAGGCTGGCCGGCAATATCGAAGCGAGACCGCAGACGGTACTTGCGGTTACCCTCCGAGTCGGCCACCGAGATGGTGTCGCTCTCGGGTTCCTGGACAAGGAGTGTCTCACGCATGATGGGCTCCCGTCGGTGTAGGTGGTTAGCGGATTCCAGACTGCCGGAAGTGAAGGGAGGCGGGATGGTAGCAAAAAGAGTGGGAAGGACGCGGTGCCAAGGGATTCACATAGGACATGCAGTACCAAGTAGAGACAGGTCAACCCGGGTCGGCTGCTCTGCGATAAGTATGTCAAATAGGGGGAGGGCAGACAGAACTATATGGCCCGGCGGGCAAGGCCCTCCTCACACGTATACACTCGGCCAGGCTACAAGTCGACTAGCAAGTGCTGAAACACCCACCCCCCTGCGGCAGCCAAAGAGCGACGAGGGTGGTTTTAGACACGGCGCTGCCGGGGACCGCTAGACCGCCGTTGACGTAAAACGGTCGTCGTCAAAAGGCGTTTTCCTGCTGATGGTGGTCGACATGAGCACGTAGGATAGTCCGGGGTCTGCTTGGCCTTGGCTAGCACAACTGCGCCTTTTACGCACCTGTCAATATGGCTCTGAGAGTAAAGACCAGGGGAAATTATCACAGTGTTGGCCCGATGGTCGTAAGCGCCTTGATTTTTTTTATGAGAAGCACTGCATGATTGGTGCGAACGATTTCCCAGTGAGCATGGATGGCCAGGCCCATTCGGCCGGGGTTTCTTCCCAGGCCGCCCATTGTCTTTCGCGCTGGAGCGATAGGTGCCTAAATACTACCGAAGCACGAAGTACCTGCGAGGCAAATCGACCCAGTATCGGTTTCCTAAAGTCGTTCGGACCGGAGATTGAAGGTCGGAAACGGTAGAAGGTGCATGCTGTGGTGCCTTGGCCCGTCTGGTGCAGGTCCAAAGGCGGTCCGGATCAGGACCTAACGACGCAAGGAGTACAGCCCGAGAGCCAATGGGACTAGTGAGAAGATCAGCCCGACGAGACCGACCAGGTACAGCTTGGGTTGCTCAAGCGGGCAAGGTCCCCAATGCAGTCCAGGTCAAACTGCTGGCCCTATTACCAGCTACATGACATCTAGAGAGACGCGGCTCTCCCCGGCCAATACTGTGGGTCCACTAGGCAGGGTGCGGACCATGTACAGTACTGTGGTGTAATGACATGGCCCGAATTCGGGAGGGTGGGCGCCAATGAGTACGCGACCATATTCCCGCAGGCGACCTTTCGAGCGGCTAAACTCGGATGCAGTCCCATGTGGTACTGCATTCCACACTTCTGTCAATTATCGCCCCGTTACCGTAATCCCACCTTCTGCTGCATCGCTGTCTCTCTAGTACTCGTCACTTCCCTCTCTCAGTTGCCGACCACCGTCGTTTAGCCATGAATCCCTCTCGCAAGCGAAGGTTCGATGTGCAACCGGAGGACAGGTCTGGCGAGCCCCCGACGAAGAGCCCACGGACCAGTGGGCTCAATAAGCAGCTACACCCGTCGCTTCAGGCTCGCCCCACTACTAGCCTCCACGAGGCCAAGCCCACTAACCCTAAGCTCGCCCTTTTGCCACGCGCCGAGTTGGCGACCGTCAAGGTGCGTTGTAGCGAGGCGGTTCCGCTCCCTCTACTCTGCGCTAAAGGGCACCTACTCGGTTTCTAAAGCTCGTAACATGGTTTAAGAAGGTTTACAACACCTTGGGCCTTACAGTATCGTGCTAGACAACGTATTCACCCACATCTTACTTTATCCCCCCCCTCATCCTATCCCGGTACCTTACACATACAGGCCAATCGCCTGGCTGCCCAAAAGCACCACAAGTTGGAGCTCCTCAGCGCCCCGACCGACTTTACCGACGTTACCAAAAACCCCTACTTCGACCCAAATCTGGGCGGCGGGGCTGGAATTCCCCGGGAACGCAAGCGGCGTGGTTTCCACTTCGTTCCACAGGGCCGCTATATTCAAGAGGCCAACGAACTACGGGCACAGGTAGGTGACCTTCATTGTGAATGGGCCAGCAATGCGCAAGGCGGACGAAACGGTCCGCCCAAGGTATTTCGGCCAGTGTTGCGGGGCCGAAGTTTAAGTATAACCGTGCTAAATTACGTTTTACAATGCCCTCTCCCCGCCGATATTTCGCTGCATTAGGCCCAACTAGAGGCGCTCAAACTCGAACTGGCCGAGCGGGTCAAAAATGCCGGCCTGACCAACAACGAGGAGAGCCGTGCCGACGACTGGTTGATGGTAAGTAATAGACCACACCAAAATGCTCGACGGTCGCGAATACACAAGGGTTTATGTGTACTGCCGCCATATACCCCCGCCATGATGGCGGCTTCAGACCGGGCAGCCTTACAGCTACTGACCAAGGGGATCCCCAAAATACCATCCTACACCTACCACTGATTTAGAAACCTCTCCCACCCGCTGTGGAGTGGTGGGACGCTCCGCTGCTCAAGACCGGGAGCTACGCTGAGCTCGGTAACGACGGCACGCTAGTCGACGTTCCAGACTCCCTTGTGTCCCGGTACGTCCAGCACCCGGTTCCCACCCGGTCGGTGGTCCAAGAGGTGGTCGTGGCGTACAAACCGCTGATGCTCACCAAGAAGGAGCGTAAGAAACTCCGCCGCCAGCGCCGGGCCGAGGCCCTGCGCGACCGCCAGGACAAAATCCGGTTGGGACTCCTCCCCCCCGATCCACCCAAGGTCAAACTCAGTAACCTTATGCGGGTGCTGGCCAATGAATCCGTCCAGGATCCCACCAAGGTCGAGGCTGAGGTGCGCCGCCAGGTGGCCGCCCGCCAGGAGGAGCACGAAAAGGCCAACCACGAGCGTCAGCTCACCGACGAGCAGCGCCGAGCCAAACGGCAAGCGAAGCTAGCCCAGGACGAGGCCCAGGGTATCTACTGCATGGTGTTCAAGTAAGTAACCCACTGGCCGAGGCAAAGGCGGGCTTCACGCACCAGTGGCATTACTGTGTAGGCTACGAATGGGTACCCCACCAGAGCACTTATCACTTCCGCATGATGGCGTCCCTTCTCCCCCCTCCCCCTCCCCGGTCTCCCAACCGCCTCACCGTGTCTTTATGACTCTGGCCCACCATTCCAGAGTCCAAAACCTATCGCACCCGCAGCACAAGTACAAAGTGGATACCAACGCCCAGCAGCTGCAGCTGACCGGGGTGGCCATCATGAACCCGACGCAAGGCCTGGTGGTAGTCGAAGGCGGTGCCAAGTCCCTCAAGGCCTACAAAAAATTGATGCTCCGCCGTATCCAGTGGGACATGGGCCCCGGCGATCCCGACTCGGGTTCGGACGACGACGAGGAAGACGGCAACCGTAAGGACAGGACTGCCAGCCCCGCTGCCACCCAGCCTAGCGGCCCTAATTATTGCGCACTGATCTGGGAAGGCCAGATCACGGAGCGGCGCTTCAAAAAGTTCACCCTCCGGCTCTGTCCCACCGACGAGCGCGCCATGACCTGTCTAGCCTACGGTCAGGCTGACCAATTTTGGACCCTGGCCCGGAACTACAGTCACGAAGACGCTCTGATGGAGCAGGCCATTAACGGGCAGCTGTAGGTGCCATATTTTTCTAGTACCGCAGTGTGCGTAGTAATAGGACCTTTTTGGACATACCTCATTAAAGCCCTGCGACAATCATTGTGGATTAGGCGTGGTGATAAAATCAGTTTAGGGATGGACAAGGGAGGAGGAGGAGGAGGTGACTTATCAAGTCAAGTAAGAAATGCTAAGGGCAAAGGGCCATTGATCATTCCCATTGCATATATAAGTTAAGATGAGTAGTGAGGCAGTCATGAATGGTAATAGATAAATAGATAGTATTGTAGAAGGTTTAAGTGGAGATACGGCGATGAGCTGGCTCAGCTCAAGGAGCCTGAAGGAAAAAGAAGGACGGGGGGTGCAAGGAAGTAATATGATAGGAAGGGAGGTGGGTAGGAAAGTACACCCAAGAGTTTTAGAACGCAACCGTTGGGGAGGAGGAGGGTGAAGGCCGGAGATCAGCCCGCTAATAATAATAATCCGCTGGCCGGTGACACGGTGGGACACATTTAGCGGAGGGTGGAGGCGGGGACAAAGTCACGATGGCGGAAGGTGAAGCCGATGAAAGCGGCCCGGTCATCCTTAAGCCCGGCAGTGGCGCCGCCCAGGTCGGCGGTCGCATCGCCAGCACCGCCACCATTACTGCCCCCGTCAGCCACGGCGGTGGTTCCGGGCAAGGGATCGGCCGTGCGCATGGACTCTTCAATCTGTTGCTTCTTGTGGTTGACCTCCTTGTAAATTTCCATATCTTCGGGGTTGGTGAAATCGTCAAAGTAGGAGGTATCGGCCTCGGACTCGAGCATAGGCACGAAAGGTGGGTCGACGGTGGTGCGCATGTTGGCCAGGTCGAGATGGCCGTAGAAGTACGGGTGCTGTTGGAGACTGGCCAGTGAGGCCAGCCGCTGGTCGCGGTGAGTGATCAGCTGGGTGATGAGGGACCAGGCCTCGGGGGTGAGGTTGGACTCGGCCTCCTGGCTCTCAAACTTGGGCTTCTCAAACACGCGTTCCCAGTGGTACACGTTGACCCACACTTCGTCCAGGGTGGGCGCGGTGAAGGGCGCATACCCGGACAGGAATTCGTACAGGATACAGCCGATCGACCAGAAATCCACCCGGTTGTCATACCCGGCCCCCTGGTTGGTGATGATTTCCGGGGCCATGTAATCCGGGGATCCCACCACCGAGAAGGCGCAGGTCAGCTCCTCGCGGTGCAGTGAGCGGTAGAAACTGCGCTTCTCCTCGGAGGTGCGGTAAATGATCTGGTTGTTCTTGACAGCTTCTAACTTACTACGCAGGGCTTCTACGCGTTGGGTACTCAAGTGGCCCTTGGACAGCCCAAAGTCAGTGAGCTTGACGTGGCCCGTAGCGTCGATCAGAAAGTTTTCGGGCTTGAGGTCGCGGTGAATGTAGCCCAGCTGGTGGAGGGCCACCACGGCTAGGCACATCTCGGCGATGTAGAACCGGGTGTACTTGTCCAGAAGGATCCCGTTGCTGTTGAGCAGCGTACGCACATCGCCGCCGGGGACGTACTCCATAGCCAGGTACACGTGCTCGGGGTCCTGGAAAGCGTAGAGCAACTTAACGAGCCAGTCGGTCTGGCTGGCCTTGAGGATGTCGCGCTCGGTGAGGATGTGCTGCACCTCGTTAAGCTTCTGTAACAGCTTCTTGTTCATCTTCTTGAGCGCACAAATCTCGCTCGTATCGCGCTTGCGGGCCAGAAAGACCTGGCCGTAGCCGCCCTGGCCAATTTGGGCCAAAATGTGGAACTCCTTCTCCTGGGTGCGGATGCGCCGCCGCCGCAGGTAAGTCGATTCGTCACTGCAGTACCGCCGCCAGGCGCCTTGGGCCTGGGCCTGGGTGACCTGGACCCGGCGTAGGTCGTCCTTGAGCTTCTGGAATCGACCTTTGCGTTGCTTAATGTAGGAAAGTAGGTCAAAATAATAGTCTAGAAAGTAGACCTGGGTGGCCTCGCACTTGCGACGCACAGCCGGGTCCAGGGCCATCATTTGGGCGCGCTTGGTCATGACGCCCGCCGTAGCGCCGTAGGCGTGGCCAGAGGACTTGTCCACCGTGGCAGACGGGGCTGGTGGGGCCAGTGGAGCCGACCGCGGGTGGGCTGACGGGCCAGCGCGGATCTCCGGCTGCGTGGCCAGGGCCTGAGGCTCATCGAGAGACAAGTCATCGAGCCGGTCGACCAGCCCGGCCTCCTGGGAGCGGAGCATGGCGGGCGAATGAAAGTAGGGATGGGTATGCGGAGACGGGGCTGGGGATGGGCGAGGTTGGATGGGGCGCAGAGGTTAGAAGCAGGGTTGGGGAAGAAAATGCAGATGCACCGATGAGAAGTCCAAGTCAACAGAGGTGGTGTAGAAAAGGAAGGCTGAAGCCAGTTGGGTTGGGACGGCGGCGTGAACCAGGGTAGAGTAGTCAGTAGACAAGGAAGGGCGCTCACCTCAGACAGAAAAAATAGACAAAGAAAAGGAAACTGTAAATAAATACCGAAGGCCGGGCGATCGCCGCAGGCCGACCATGCGCCACCGCGGCCGACCCGGTCCCACTCTGGCTAACACTCAAGCCTGCTGCAATACCTGGTCCGATGGCACCGACGTCAATGAGAGCCCAGAGCGCTTCCTCCAACGTTGCCTCTTCCCAACGGAAGGAACTTTAAAACTCCGTTGGAGATATCGGTTGAAGGAGGCAACGGTGTAGGTCGTTCGACTGGGGGGGGGTTAAGCCCCAACCAAGGAAAGAGGTGCCTTTTAGGCCGTTGTTGACAGTTTAACTCCAACCCTCCACCGTTGTGTAACCAGGGCTGGCTAGGATAACCGACGGTGCCGTGGGTATCCCTGCCAAGCATTGGGCAAAGCACTTACCAAGGGAGAGATGCGTCGAGTGCAAGCCGGCAGCCGGTTGGCCAACTCGCCTCGCAGGGTCGCGGGTCGGTCAACCCTGGAACGGACTAATCCAGCCAATGGACCCAGGACGGGTCCTATGCGTCGTTACATTCCATCCGCTCACTAGCCTAACATCCTTTACCCCCTCACCCGTCTAATTAGACACCATTGCCGTGACCCCAAATTCAAGAATCCACGCTTGCCTGCATTGCTAACCTCACTGTGGTACCGACAATTCAACCATGGCTTCCCATCCCACTGGCGACGATGAGCCGCAGCTCTACGGCCTCGACAAGGAGATTGCCGAGCGTCTCCGGTCCAAGTATAGCCCGCAACGCGAACTGGAGGCCCGGTGCTGGCTCGAGACCGTTATCCAGGAGCCCATCGAGGGCGATTTTATGGACCAGCTCAAGGACGGCGTCATTCTGTGCAAGTAAGTCGCCCCTCCCCGGGGACAATGTATGTGGCGCGGTCCTACTGCCCGTCTTACTCTCCAAAGGTGGGCGTGCCCATAGACTGCACCGAAGCCTAACCAGATAACGCTGCTGTCACTTCAACTGTTGACTACAGAGCCCTAAACGCTCTCAAGCTGGGAACCGTCAAGTTTTCGACTTCCACTATCGCTTTCAAGCAGGTAGGTTGGGGTGATACTGGTGAGAGTGCGGACCTAAGTTCCGGAAACTCTAACGTGTATATATTACACTGTGCTCGTAAATGAGCCGCGGGACCCCCCTCCTCTTCCCAACGTATCAACCCCACTAACTATGAATGGTTATTCGCACCCGTGTCTCATTCATGCCCCCTCCCCCTACACGTTCAGATGGAAAACATTGGTAATTTCCTCAAGCAGGCGGAGGCCATGGGCTGCCGCCGCCACGAACTGTTCCAGACGGTGGATCTATACGAGAAAAAGAACCCCGGCCAGGTAGTGGACGCTATCTACGCGCTCTCGCGGCAAGCTAACCAATTGGGCTACGGCGGACCCCTCATCGGGCCCAAGTTGGCCGAGCAGCGCCGGCGGCAGTTTTCCGAGGCTCAACTGCGGGCAGGCGAGGGGATCATCAACCCCGTCCAGATCAGCTACAGCGGCGGGGCCAACATGTCCGGAAGTTCATTTGGCGGCCGACGGGACCCAGTGGCTAAGGAAGCCAAGTGGGACCGTCTGTAGTCCGTGGTCCCTCGGACCGTGCCGTGTTCATTTGGCGTCTAAGCGGCCAGATAGCCTCTGCGTGCCTCATTTTGGGGCCGGTAAAGAGTACGCATGGTCTCACCCGTACCCTCTGTCGGACTCCGTCTGTTCTGTACGACTAGCTCAATATAGCTCATCTGCGCTCTGAATCGTAAGTAAACCGGGCTCTGGCTACGTTATGCTGAAGGGGGACTGTGTTGGGATCTCCATTGACGATACTTGGCCTCACTGCCAGGGACGATGACGAATAGTGCGGAGACCGGATACGAGGGGCACGCCATTGGTGGTGCGTATCTGAGTGCTTCGCGCACTGTGCTTCAAATGGTCGGTGGTATTCTTTGCATTTCTGGAAACAGTGACCAAGTCAATCTCCTAAGTTATCAATGGCCACCGTGCGGGATGGAGAGAGCTGGTAGGGCCCATGGCGAGGACCATTAAAAACACTTGACGCAGTTGTTGGCCAGCCTTTCCCAACCTAGCAGTGGGGAGGGGGTATGGTCTATCGACCAATCAGGAGACTGGAAGTACTGGGTCCAGCCAGCGTTAGTCCAGTGTCAGGGCAGCAGAGGGAACGGCCAGGTGCGGGCAAAGAGGAGGGAAGCATCCATGGTCGGTCCGACCACTGTCGATGACGCCAGGCCGTACTTCTCGCTGGAACCGTTTCACTTGGCCCCCTTTTGGGCACCGGGGTGAGTAAATCGGCCGCCTCGATGCTGATAAGGAAGGGACCAGGGGTGGGGGGGGGCTGGTGTTCAGGCCAGGAGCGGCGCAGGCACGCTAGGGACGCCAGGCCAGACTGAAACCACAGAGGGGCCATTGCCGGTACAGGCGCAGGACCTAGCCCCCACCCACCTGCACCGCGGCCCCTTTTTCTGGAACGAACCGCAGCCCAGCCGATCGATAAGCATCTACCCAGCACCGCGCCGGAACACCGTGGTCTGACATCGTACCCGTCGATGTGGGAAGAGTAGGGGACGAAGTGCTGGCCCCTACGAGGAATGGTCCAACCTCTAGGTTCTACTGCGATAGGCATCCCCCAGGCCGCCCTGGTTAAAGTCGGCTCTTCCATCGCCTTCGGCGGGTGGATATGGGACTGGCACGGGATTAGCACGCCTCGTCTAGATACGGCCGTACCACGGGAGGGAACGCTGCGAGTCTCCCACCTAACCATAATACATATGAACTCCACGTTTACAATTAATGTTGACGCCCTTCGCCTGTCACCCCACCCCCCTGGCACATATGAATGGGCAGTGACATTAGGTTTCATTGGGGGGGCAGACCTTCAAGAACGACGGGTTTGACTGACGCGCGCGGGGGAGGGGTGTCCACATCCTTTTAATACATTCTGGTGAACAAGTCCATCCCTCTGGATATCAGCCCCTGATTAGCTGTTTGGCCCAGCCCCGCACGTCTCCTGTGGGGCGGGAGGAAGGGGGAGCTGAGCTAGCGTTCCTTAGATTGATATGGTCATCGCGCATACACTCTCGAGACAAGTATTGACTGCGTAGCAACCGTGACGCAACCGATCCTGCGGTCTAGGAGTACTGCCTTTTCCACAGGTAGCCCGACATGACCCATCCATAGTTACCCTGGCGCATACACTGTGGCCGATCACGCACCCATTGGGGCCACCCGTGGGTAGCTCGACGACACGCCATCGGCATATGAGATGCTCTACCCGGCTGGTAAATGCGCCAGACCGTAAGCCAATGTTACCTCCATCCGGACCTCCGCCACTCACCCGTCACCATCCGCTATCACGCACTTGCCTTCGCCTCTATATGCCCGTTGAAGCACCGCCGACCCCGGCCCCATGCATCATCGCCTCCGCTTGGTCGTGCAGCATACGCTATCCTTCACAAGTACCTGGGTCAAATTTCAGAATATATATATAAATTGAGCCATCACCACAAAACTCCTTCCCGCTTCCCTCTACTCTCGGCTCGCCAGGCCTCCAGGGCATTCCTTGTTATTATAGTTTTGCGCTTCGCAAAGCCTCCTCACCGCCGCCATCCTTTGCAATCAGCACCAGATATTGTCGGTCCTACCGACTCTCACCATCTTTTGAAATTCAGGCATTTGTGCTGCTGGTAAGTGACTCCCTGTGACCTCCTCCCTGTACGCACCGAGCCCCGCTCTCATTAGATGGTCTCGATGGCAATCGACAACATCCTTTTACCTACTTCATTCCATGGCCCCAACTCAGCGAGCCTGCGCTGGGCGGCAGCAGACCCCCAGGGGGGAGGGGAAGTGCGGCAGGCTCTCTTTTTTTTATTCATTACCATATGCCCCGTGCAGTTCTCGCTCTGGCCGCTGTTCGTGTCACAACTATGGAGATTCCCCCCCTCCCACTATAGGCCTAGACGACCTGTCATTACCGGTGACTCTGATCACCCTCCTGGTGGTTGGTCTGAGTCCACCATATGACGGCAGCCTAGCTGCGACTTTCTTTTACGTGCGTTTGACGGCCACCGTTCCGTTCGCTGGTGCTTAGCTTAGATTCCGCCTGCCATTTATCCAGGCGCAATAACTCCCACACGATCTTAGCTGTGTGATCATCTGCTCGATCAGTTGTTTACCCTCACATATGCACATACACTGGGCTTGCATATTTTGAAATACATCTCTTGGGACTCGCTCTCCCACTCTTTCACCGTCACCGCTCACACGCGTACCGTAGGTATATTTTATTTTTTTTGGAGGTTCATGGTTGCATATCCTCCAGTCTCCCCGACTTGTCAGATACACTACACCATTCCTGTAAACTCAGCAACACCATCGGATCGCCCATCGGGCTGGCCACTGGCAGGGCTCGTTCGTTTGACTTGGACAGGAAATTTATCGCCCTAAATTAGTGTATTACTATATATATATATATATATTTATGGGAAGGAGTAATCCTGTACTCTCCCGTCCCTTTGCGCCCTACCCTGAGGTGGCCGGCACATTCCTGCCCGTATCCCCTCGTTACCCCTCTTTACAATCTTTTGGCGAAAATTCTTCACTGTTGCGCTAACCCTGGTCCCGCCCCTGGCCGCGGCTGCTGACCGGCAGATTTTACAACGTTGACCAGTCCACCCATTACTGTATCATACTTGTTCTTTCGTTCCTAGCAACTGACCCCTATACCCACCATTACTATTGACCCGCCCTGCCTTTACCACAGTACTGCCCGCCGTCCCGTCGACCGTGGGGCCTTGACCCCGCCCCGTTCACTTTCCCCGCCGGGACCCTCACCATCACTCCGGTCACTCTTCTCTCCACTGACATATTGGAGCTTATTGGGCGCGCGCACGTCCTGTGATTCTCGTTGCCAGCGGTTTCTCTCTGCCCGCCACCTCCACCCCTCTATATTTAAAACCCACTTGCGTAGCCCTCCTCCCTCCCTGAACTTCTTACCGATTGGTACAAAATCAGGTTAGCGCTACTGGGTTTCAGTTCCACAGTCTCCGTTGCCCCCTCCTACTCCTCCTCCCTTCTCTGGCTCGTCATTTCTCTTTCAGTTTTACCATACCCATCTAGTTCCCAAGCCTGCAGTTCTCCGCCACTGTGGCTGAACTCTTCCCGCCTCAACTTGTTTGACACCGAACGGTTTCGGTCAATCGCCAACGACAACAGAAGCGCCATTCCACCTCCACCTCCGGTCCCCGCCATTTGGGTTCCTGCTTGCCCCCATTCCTCACACCCCGTTACCTACCATTAATACCTAACTCGACTTACTACTCCGCCGACTCTTCCTTTCCCTAGCTACCTATTCCCACTTTTCCATCTTCGGGCCGTGCGCTGTTGACTTTGGCTAAGTGACGCGTCGCATCCTTCTACTGTGGCTTGGTGGTTTTTTATTATTATTATCACTTTCTCTCCCCTCCCGCCTCCTTCCCTTATTACTTCTACAGCACTCCGTATCACAACGCATCACCTCACCACGCGACCGAATTCGCGCACCCTATCAGTTTGCCGCATATTAATTGTGACTTTAGTACCACTGTCCCCACTTCACCTTTCCATTTTAATTGGAAGATCTTTTAACACACTTGTTCGCCTACACTTCTACTTGGTCTATAGCCAGTCACAATCCGACACGGCGATTGCCCTGCTTCTCACGTATATCCTTCGCCGGCCTTTGGTCATTATTTGAATCCTTCTCGCCGCCTCTAGGCCCCACCCTGCGTTCGCAACTTCGTCACTGACAACCCGCTAGCACTCCGTCCTCAAGGTCCTCATTTCTGTATGTAATTCCCACACCACGGTATCTGCATCCCTCCCCCCTCTCCTGCACTTACATTAGCCACCCTACCATCGTCCTTCCTAGTCTTTTCGCCGGACCCAGCCACGTCATATCCCAATTATGTCGGCCCCGGCCCTCCCCGTCCACTCGCTACGCGGTTCGTCCGCCCTGGCGCTGAGTCTGGATAAGACACCCGCCCTCGAGCCCCACCAATATGACGCCTCCGCTAAGGACACAGCGGTATACGACTGTAGCCCCAACCCGAGTCCCGCCACATCCGAACTCAGCCGTACCGTTTCGGCCACGTCTTCCCCAAGCCTCTCCCCGACCTGCTCCCTCCACGAACTATCGGCCACGACCTCCCCAACCTCGTCAGAACGCACGCCGGTCCTACCGGACTCGCCGGCCTCTTTAGCAACTGTCGCCAATGAGCCTGTCTCTCACAAATCACTCGCTTCTCCTTCGTCCACTCCTTCCCCTCCACGCCGGAGCTTGTCCCCTGAGCAGTGGCAAGCGGAGTTCATCCGTATCGTCGGCCACCCGCCGCCGCATGAGCGGGCCCACTCGGAAGTCGAGCAGCCCCACTTGCCGCCTCTTCGTGTTCCCGAGTACCCGGTACGGCCCTCCCGACTCGGGGCCCACCATCAGCCCTCCCCGTTGACTCGCAGCTCACCCGCGCTCGCCGACAATGTCCACTCCGAGGAGGAGGCTGAGGCCCAGAAGGAAGGGGGTGAGAGGTGTGTGGGGAAGCCAAGCCAAGAGGACTCCCAAGCCTCGGGGACTGTTGTCGGTGTGGGCCCTCCCTCGCTGTCGGCATCATCGCTGCCGTCCTTCCAGGGCACCTCCGGCCTGGTCGCTGCTTCCATACCAGCCGCGGCGGAGCCCAGACCCGATAAGCGACTCGACTACATCCCATTTGAGTACAGCACTGTTACGACCAAGCGTTCTAGCTTCCGCAACGCGTACACCATGCGGTCCACCCACGTGGGGACACCTGAGGAGGAATTTCCCCTGCTGTTTTTAGCGCCATCCCCGGCCCCGCGGCTCCCCATTCCGCGCAGCAGTTCCTTCTCGTCTCTGCGGGGCACGCTCCTACCGCCTACCCGTCCCGCACCCGAGCCGACTCAGTCGCTTTACTCACTGCCGGACCGCCGTCGCAGCTCCCTCCGCGACCTGAAGCCGTCGGCTCCGGAGGTTCCACCGCCGTCTAATACCCTCCCGATGGCGAACCCGGACCACGCCCCGTTGCTGCCCAACTTCCGGCTGGTAATGACCTTCCCTGAGGCCGTGGATACGTCGAGTCTAACCGGCAGCCAGGACCGGCCAGTCCACAACAGCTATCTCTCTGGCTATCTCCGCAAGCGCGCGGGCAAGGTCCAATACTTTCTGGGCACCCTATTCCTCAACGAACAGTGGATTCTCAAGGGGAACTCCAAGATCGCCGTCGGACGGGCGCAGATGCGGCTGGCAGAGGAGCTGGCGGCCAAGGCCCAATCTGAGAGCCTAGATTGTCACCCCGAACCGAACCACGGGTACGGCCAGTCGATGCCCAGTCTCGCGCTAGCGACGAATCCCGCCGCCCAAGGATGATGGTTGGTTGCCTGTGCCCGCCGTGACACACAATATCCATCTGATCACCCTGGATCGATTTTGGTACTTCCGATTCACCCCCCCTCGGTCTTCCCACCCTCCGTTTTCTGTAACATACTTGGCCTAGCATATCTAGGCACGCCACCCTGCCCGGTCACCTGTTACTGTCTGTCTTACCTCCCCCTCCCAGTGCTTTAGCACCATAAGTGCGCCTGTTTTTGGCTGCGGTGCTTGTCAATAAACCCACCCCTTGATTTCTCCAAATTACAATGTCATGGACGGCATTGCGCCGCGTCACCAAATAAGACAGCCTAGGCGACACATTTATTGAACTACTCTGGTAAAACAAGGTGTCCAGGATAGTGGCCATGGTGGTAGCTTAACGGACCTGGAACGTGATAGCGTCAAGTGTACGGACAGCTAATGCCGAGGGCAATTGGTCGGGGTAGACGTTTCGAACCTTCGAGTAAGAGATATGTGTATGTGGGGGTGGGGCTGGTTGGCATTAGCTCTTTTCTTCTTGTCACTTCCACGTCCCACACTTTATAATTACCGCTACGGCCCATTAGGCGGAAATGGTGCGATATTGGGCGACTAAACCGGGCCTCCCTCGCTTAGCCAGTTTGGGCACCGGCGCCTACGTGGCCAAGCAGCCACTACTGCCACACCCCGCTCCTTGAAATAACGTTTATAAAAGCGTCCCTACACCGGACGGCTTTACAGGCCTGGTATGCATTCCAATCGCCACAGTGACACTAATGGCGGGCCGGCTAGCCAGGTAAGCCTTGCCACCGTGTTGGTACTGTCGTAGTTGCATCTCGTCCGGGGGGGGGCTGCCCAGTCAGACACGCAACCCGGGTGACACGTCGATCGAGACTCCTTGACTAACTCTGACCCGCTAAAATAGGTTACGGTGCGACAGGGTGAGGGCGGACTGGCTGCACTCTCTACACCACCATTGTCTCGAAGGGACTGGGTACCTCCCCTTCCTCTGCCCTTCCGTCTAACCTGCTCTTCCCTCCAGATCCCCCACCCCCCTCCTTTCGTCTCCTGTCTCCCTTGCAGGCACTCTAATGATTCGAGTCACTATGTGGCATTTTCCTGCATGACCTGAGACAGAGATTCGCATCGTTTCTTGAGGCCGTAGATTGTACCAACATGGCCCAGTGTCGGCTGTAAATAGCCCCCTTAAGTCGGGAAATTATATCTCGCCGAGGAAGGGGGGGATGCGAGTAAAGAGGGTACGAGTTTTACTCACCAGTCCAGCGCAATACCCGACAGGCTCTGTTCGACGGCTCACGTTTGCCACCAACTGCTGGAACCCTTATAAGTCTCGGCATGGTTCCGCCAGGTGCTCGGCAGTTGTCTTGCCCGCTCTTCTTCTCGTTCAGCATCTCATGTTGGCTATCACTTCCTCGAACGGCTATTCGTTTGAACCGCAACTATCGCCTCAGGGCCTGCTATCTGTTTCCGCCCACCATTCCTCTGTCTGGAACGTCGATGTCGCTTCTTGGTGAACTTGGTTAACTATCGCACCCATATCCGACTTGAAGCGGCGCTCGAAGCCTCGACCACCGTTTCGCATACCCTTATCCCTTGTCCGCTTATCAACCTCTGCTCTTAAGGTGTGGGTACAGCCACCTCCCCGGAGCACGCCAATCCCACGTCCACTCACTACGAGTTGGAGTTTTCCCGCCTGCCACGGCACGCTAACAGCCCGTGGCCTGCAACCATGACTTGTAAGTATACACCCGCGTCCCCGCCCCTCCCTAGAGGCAGAGTCGCTACTTACATTCAAGTGACCCTGGGTCCTACCAAATTACCACTTTTGGAGCCTGATTGGATCGGCCTGAGATTAGGTGCTGGTTAGTACCGCTTCATAGCGGGCACCTGTGCTGCTCACGTCACCCGCCAGCTCCAGGTATACGAATAGGAGAGCTAGAGATGACCTGGCTACTCTACAGCCGTTGAGCCTAGGGGTACTACCTATTCCTCACTCCCCTTTCGCTTTAGCCCCTATCGGCTTCATTTCCCAGCGTCAACTTCCAACCCTCCGCTAACCTGCACCGTCCACCTGTGCCCCTCACCCTCGTCTGATTGGCGTCCCCCGCACAGCCTTCCTGGCCCTATCCTGCGTACCAACTCGGCGCAAGCGTCGCTGCCAGAAGTATATCATCAAACGCAAATCCTTCTGGAGCAAGACTAAACAGGTCTACAATGAGACCGGGGTTCTCCTGTACATCAAGGAGGACTCCAAACGGTTCTACGACCTCAAAGAATTCCGGCGCGTCGACGCCCAGGGAATCATCTGGGAGATCTCCACTTTCCAGCACCCGGCGGATCAGGTTGACGCGCTTAATTTCACCGACAACGAGGAAGACGATGGACTCGAGGACGAGCCGAAATCCCATTTCGCCTTCCTCCCAGGTACTACCAACGGCGACACGGCGAGCGCCGCCGAATCCGAAACGAGCGGTCTCCGGCGCCGCAACCGGCGGCAACGGCAGCGGCTGCGGGAACATCAGCGCCGGCCACCCCATGAGCCCCGGCAGCACGCCCCCGTCCGCCGTCCCACCGAACGCGATGTTGCGTGTCAGGCCTACTTCAGCCCCACCCAAGGCACCGAGATTACGGTCCAACGGGACCTTGGGTGGTTGACGCTGTTCTTTGCCTTCACCTGGGAGGATGGCCGCGAGTACCGGTGGGAGACCGGTATCACCTTCCTGCACTACCGTTGCCTGCGGTGGTCTACCGGTCAGGTCGTGGCTGAATTCCACCGGAGTCCCTGGTGGGTCTGTAGCAAGACCCTGGGGACTCTGAAATGCTACGTCGGACGACGCATGACCGCCCGGTTCCGCGAATTCCTCATGTTTTCATTTATCCACATGTACGAACTCATTGACGATAACCAACTCACGGCCCTCGGCTGGTAGACGGGTCGATTCGTCTTATAATGAAGCTGGCCACAACGGTTCAGCGCCACTCCCCTCCACGTTTACTACGATCCTCCCGATTCCCTAATATGCCTTGATGATACATTCCCTCTCTACTTAGACAACCCCTTCACCTGATGCATTTTCGACGACCACACGGACTTTTAGTACCAAGACGACAATGAGTACACATAAATAAAGATTATTACAGGATATTTCCAGCGTCCGAGGCATGGTCAGTGGTAGGGGGGATCAATCGTCAGCCGTCCAATGTACCCGGCAACAAAATCCGTAGACAACGGGGGGGGGAGGTTCACAAAAAAACGATTAACAAAAAATAAATAAAGGGAACACAAAGCTATAATTTTGTCAGCGTAGTGCTAGTCCGACAGTCATTAGGGCCCACACATGCTTTAGCGTCCAGGGTCGGGAAGTGTCGATGGCACACTAAGTCTCTAGCGCCATCCCTTGTTGGATCCAGTGGTCGTCCACTGACTTGACTCAAGCCATGCAATGCTACGTCCTGCGAACTGACGAATAATCTTGACGGCGTCCAATGTCGAGGAAATTGTCCACCGGACGTAGCCCGCTATCTGGTCAGCCTCTGGCTAAAGGATAAGTACTGCTCTATTCTCCCTCCCCCCCTATGAGCAGCCAGAAAATTTCAATGGCGTCACGGCGCCCGTGGAGCAAACTTTGATCGTGAGAAAGGTCGATCTCTCTTCCCTCGCATTAAACACATCGAGCAGGCTTAGAGTCTACCATTAACTGTCGTTTCCCGTCATATCAGAAATACCCCCTTTAAAACACATGCCAACTTCCAATAAATGGCTATAGGGATGCGATAGTTTTAGAACCCTGCCCATGTCGACAGGACACAGCATTTGAACTTAGCATCTCCACTCGCAGCCTGCCCTACAGTTGTTTTGTCAAATTCCGTCGTCCACATTATGCACCTCACTGTGCCGTATGGTACCCGCGGATTACCTTACATGTCGATCTCAGTCACTGCAGAGTAATCACATTTTTTGTTCCCCTGTCGCCTCTCCCAACTTTTGTGATCATCGAAATAGCCAATTTTGGTAAATAGTAGCTGTTAAATCCATGCTAAACCTTGCGTATGTATTTTTAGTGAAGACGATACCAATATACACCCTAACTTGTGGAGTATGTGTCGTATACTGAGAAAGGGGGGAGATATATGATTGATAGGAAGGTGGCGGGTGGTTTCTAGGCCCGAACGCCTCCCCGACGATGCACCAATTAGAACGAGTAATTACATAGTTTTGACTTCATCACTGGGGATGGATAAGCCACATAGACCTTACCCACCCGGTCAGTATTAATCAGCGTAACTATACCAGTTGTCCTGTCATGGCGCCAGTGGTTCCGCGTGATTCGATCGCCCGTTACGTGTGCTCTCGGTGTGTGGCGAGAGTCGGTCAGAGGAATTAGATCATCACCACTGTCCCAGAGGCTGTGTCAATTAGCTCTGCCCCGCCCCTCTCCTCTCCTTTGGACTCACCGCGCCCACAACTTATATAAAGCAACGGAACAGGAGCCTCCTCTGCCCTGTCCACATACTAACTTTACTTCCCTCCTTCCATATGCTGATAGGATTAGATCTTTTTACGCCCAACTGGTTTCACTTACCCGCTAAGCTTCCGTTTCAGCCACACCTTCCACCCCTCCCCCTGTATCAACCGTCCTACCCCCCCCCACACCTGCGATCTTCGTAGCTCTACCAACCTATTCTCTTCTCTCCATCGCCTCTAGCGTCCCCCTTCACTTGCTTACATTCTTCAATCATGTCGGCTGGTAAGACGTTCGCCCTCAACAGCGGCGACAAGATCCCCGCCCTGGGCCTCGGCACCTGGCGCTCCGAGACCAACAAAGTCAAGGAGGCCGTTAAAGCCGGATACAACATCGGCTACCGTCACTTCGATTGCGCGGCCGTCTACGAAAACCAAGATGAGGTCGGCCAGGCCTTCGCTGAGAGCAAGATTTCTCGCGACCAAGTGTGGGTCACTTCTAAGCTGTGGAACACTGAACACCGTCCGGATCGCGTCGAGCCCGCCCTGAACCAGACGTTGAAGGCCTTGGGTTTGGATTATCTAAACCTTTACCTGATGCACTGGCCTCTGGCCTTCAAGAAGGTAGAGGGTAAGTTCTGCGAGTCGGTCAAAGATTCTAATGGCAAGCCCGCCCTGGATGAAAATGTGAGCCTGCTCGACACTTGGCATGCCATGGAGGCCCTAGTGGCCAAGGGCAAGGTGCGCAACATTGGCGTGTCCAATTGTAATATTGCGCAGCTCACTCAGATCCTGGAGCACGGCAAGATCAAGCCTGCCGTCAACCAGATCGAGGTCCACCCGTACAACCCCAACACGAAGCTGTTGCAATTCTGCAAGGATCACGGGATCCACGTGACTGCCTACTGCCCCATCGGGTCCACGGGCTCACCCAAGGTCCTGGAGGACCCGGCTGTACTGGAGGTGGCCAAAGAGACGGGTAAGACGCCTGCCCAGGTCGTCCTAGCCTGGGGTATCGGTCGCGGCACGTCGGTCATCCCCAAGTCGGTGACCCCGAGCCGTATCGAGGAGAATTTCCACGGAGACTTCCAACTCACCGACGCCCAGGCCAAAAAGATCAGCGCCGTTACTAACCGTGTGCGCGTGTGTGAGGTCCGGGATACTTGGAACCTAAAGTCTGACTCCCTGTTTGGCGATGATTAAGCCCGATTGTCCATATACTGGGGCTAACGTAAATTAACCTGGCCGCTCTGCGGTACGACTTTTGACGCAGAGCGCCCAGGCGGCGAAGCCTTTCTATCCACATGTAATAAAATATGTATTTTCATGTATTTGTATCTGCTATAAGGGCAGATCAACCATTTGATAGCTTGTATGAAGACATGTGTTTTTTGTACCTGCATCCTTAAGTGTCCCACAGGAACAGTCGCTATTACTGTGTTATTAACCCCCCTCCCCATGATGGCCAATAGGAAGCTGTGCAATTACCTTACCCCGTCACTACTGTGACTGCAGTTCTACAATGAGAAGAGGGGTCTGGCAGTGGAGGATGCCCACGTTGCGGGGACAAGGCTCTCACCACGTTCTGGAGTCAGGTGATCGCAGATGGAGCAGCAGAGGAAAAGTAATGAATAGAGCAAAGTTAAAAGCCCTGGCCGGTAACCTAGATTACGTTGAAGTTAGTCAACCGCCCAGGCGGAGGACAGCAGAGTGCGTAGTGTCAGACAGCATTGGCTATTTGGTCTACGGGGAGGTGAGGGTGAGGTTTCCCCCCCTAGTGGTACCCGGGCTATGCGGGATCGGGGGATGTAGGTGGGGGGGTTACGTTTAAGTGAAGAGCCCGGTTCACCCTCACTCTTTCTCGCCATCCTGGCTCCTACCTGTTTGTCTTCGGCCTCTCAATCATTGCTTGCCACCACTGAATCATTCGCTCTCCTAGCCGGAGCCGCAGGATTACTTGTAACACTTAGACTGGTGCTTGCAGGTCCTTGATGTGCCGGGAAATGAAGTATAGCCCTCCCCTGAATTCATTTTCTGCATTACGCAGTACGCGCGCATAACAAGGATCAGCGCCGCGCCGCGTGGGTCACATACGCTCTCATCTATATCCTTCCCCCTCACCTCCGGCACCCGTCAACTGGAAGGGTCAAAGACAGAGCCAGTCCACGCGATGGTATCCGCGTGTCGTCGTCAGGTAGCCGAGAAGGCCCATTGGCACCAACCTCCACGCCGCAGTGTATTGCCAGCCTGGCCGCCCCCGATCAAACGGCCGCCAGCCAACCTGGCGGATCGACTCGCCTGGCTGACGTCGGCCGGTGCGAAGGAGCTACTCAGTCGGCCTGTGTGGAGAAATCATAATAAGCTATGTATCGCAAAAGGCTAATTTATGTCCGCGAGGTGAGTGGCTATGTGGCTGTCACCGTCCCCTGGGCAGACGTTGGCAGCGTTCCAATCTAAATGTAGGTCGTTCGTTAATTGGCGAGAAGAAGCGTGCGCGATGGCGAGCCAGGACGACTGCACTGATTCAGTGAATGGGTCTGCTCACGGTGCTTCTTCTCGCGTCTCCTGGCTGCACGCGGGTCACCTGCGCAATCACTGTTCCGACCGGCTGTCCAGAGCCACGGTGAATAGAGCCGGTAATGGAGACAGCACCCGTCGACCTCTGGGGTCCTGGAAGCTCAGCCCCGCGTCTGGCGCGGTTTCCGGCATCCAGCCGTGTCCCCTCCACCCCTCGTTGCACCGGCGAACTGCCTAGCAGCTGCCCACGTACTTGGACCCTCCTGGGCCTCGATGGGCTGCCCCGCCTCCCCGCCCATGGCCAATCCTGCCTAGAGCCCTGGCCTGGGTAGGCCGCCCTTTGGCAGACCCCACAGGGCCGGTCCGTCAACCTCCACTGTAGCGGGCCAATGGAGTGCCCCCGGCTCCCTAAGGCCCAGCCCCTAACCCCACATGGGCCGCCGTAGCCAATCGTCGCCCGTCATCGATATGCACACAATAGCCCGCCCTCCTCAGCTCCACCCGGGTTTGTTTACCAAGTCAGTCTTGACCAGTTTCACAGGGGAGAGGTCCGACTGCATACAGCCCGCCCCGTACAACCAGAGTTGATGTGGGCATTTGCCTTCTATCTGGTCCCCGCGACTCCACACACTCGCCTTGGGTGCGCCTGGTAAACCCACAACCCTTTCCCTTATTGTTTTTTTTTCTTCCCCCTCTCCCTCTCTCTCTCTCACTCCTCTTTCTTCCTCGGGCATCTAGCAGCCTTCACCCAACCCCTTCCAGCTGGCGGTCCAGGACGCCGTGCAGCCCGCAACTCCCGACATTTAGGTCGCCGCCCTCTCGCCTTATCCCTGAATCACCACGACCGCATGTTTAATATATTTCTTTAACTCTCACTTTATTCGCGCCGCATGTTCGTAGCCCCCACTATTCCCTTCCCTTTGACCCCGCAAGCTGTGCAGTGCCCGCCCGCCATCTGGCCAGCGACTCACCTCTTAGCCCGGTTTCCACCGCTTTTTGTCCCTCCAGGTCCCCTCCGCGCATCTTCTACCTCCACCCCCTCCCAGCCTGCCTCTTACCGAACCAGACCCAATACATCGGCAACGAGAACGGTCCGGACACACCTCCCCCAACTCAGCCGAGGTGCGCGTCCCACCACCCCCCTCCTTGTTTTTGCCCAAACGTCCTCCCCCGTTATTGTCCACCGCCCGCATTGCGCCCTTTTCCTTACAACCCCATTGCCATATCCACCTAATCGTCGCGACCATGTCGAAATTCTCCCGGCTAAACTCGGGTCTGCCCGTACCCGCGGGGCTGAACCTTGGCACTAGTCGCGAGGATTCCCCACGAGCCCAGCGGCGGTCAATCCCCACATTCAGCTCCACCCAGGCCGCCGACCCGCCGCGTGTAGCTCTTCAGCGTAGCTCAACAGGGTCCTTACTGCCAGCCTCGGGCCTGCACGGCCGCTTATCGTCTGTATCCTCAGTTACCGACGGCGAGTCCCAACTCTCAGCAGCCCACTCCCCACCCTCACCACAGCTCGCACACCCGGGCCCGAAACCCCCTCGGGCATCCCTGCTCTCCCCGTCCCCTACCAACCACCTCTCGGGCCTACCCCAGTTCAGCGGCTTGCGCAAGTCGGCCACCCTATCCCCAGCTGTCGGTATCAGCGCGTCGCGCGGGGCCATCCCGGCTTTCCGCAAGTTAAGCCTCGGCAAACCGCTCCACTCGGGCCTGGGCGAGGCGCCACCACCACCTCCCGCTTCGACCATGCCGCGGCCCCCGTTAATCCCCACCTCCAATAATTCCACCCCGGCCGGATCGCGAGTCGCCACCACCCCGTTGCGCGCCCGCCTCGACCGGAATCATCCAGCATTGACCACGCCCCGCCCCGAATCCCCAGCTGTGATGGCGGCGCGGTTCCGGACCGGCGAGACGGTGTCCATCCCGTCCATGAATTTGACCGGCATACTCCGGTTCATTGGTCCTGTACAGTTCAAACCCGGAACCTGGGCCGGCGTGGAGTTGGAGCCGATCGGTGCAGGAAAGAATGATGGCAGTGTTAATGGCATCCAGTACTTTACCTGCCCACCTGCCTCAGGCCTCTTCGTTCTGGCCCAGAAGCTGCAGCCAATCGAGGCCGACGACGACACTGGCGAAGTGGCCTCACCACCTAGCCCTAGTCTACGCAGCCACCGCCAACCGACTGCCCCGCGCCCCCAACCCCCCGCCTCGGCACCGCGGCCCCAATCGCGTGACGCTCCTGTCCCTGGCCCCACCCCGTTCAAACTGGGTCAGCGGCTGACCAAGACCAAGTTATTAACTACCAATCCGCGTCCAGCCGCCGGTGCTCACGATCGCCAGGCCCCTTCCCCCGGGCCCACTCGCCCCCCTGGCCGGCCCGGCCCCAATCGGCGGATGACCCTCGGCCCCGGGGTTGGGCGCGCCCGCACCTCACCGGCCCCTCCTCCAGGGTCGCGGTCCCGGTCACCGTCAGCGCCGCCCAAGCCAGCCCTCAAACCTCCACCACCGGTACCTCGGGTTCCCGGCCTCTCCTATGGTGCCCGACGGGCCACACTCAATGCCCTGCCGGGGACCCGATTACTCGACACCAGCGACTCCGCGGCTCCGGGCCCGCCGACCACGGCCGGTGCTTTACTCAGCACCCCGCCCACGCGACCCACCGTGGCCGCCGCTGACGGTTCGCCGGACTCCCACCGGTCCCCTGCCATTCCCACCGAGCTGTTCCAGCGGGTCAAGCTCAAGTTGGAGATGCTCGAGGCGGAAAACAAGGTGTTGCGCCTCGAAAACAAACAGGGCCGGACCCAGCTCGAGGCGCGCCAGCTGGTGGAAAAGGACCTACTGCGCAAACAGATCCTCGAAGAGCTCGGCCGGACCCCACCGGCCCAATCCACGGATGCCACTCCACCAGACAGCCACACCTCGCCATCTTTACTTCGGGCTCCAGCCCCGGCCACCCCCACGGGTCTCCCCCCGCTGGGTGACCGCCTAGCGAAGCTGAGCCAGAAGTTCGCCACCATCGATGCTGCGGGGCCCTCCCGCCCGGGCAGTGCTGCCAGCCACGGCTCGTCGGACCGTAGTCCCCCACCAGCTGCATCGGCGCCGGAGGAGGACACCTTGGGTCTTGAGGTGCTGCAACTTACCGAGATGGTGCAGTCTAAGGATGCGCGCATCAAAGCACTCGAGGCCCAGATCGCGCAGGCCAGGGCTAGCCCGGCACCTGCCGACCACGAGCTGGCGGAGCGGATTGCAGACCTTGAGACGCGACTCGCTGCTGAGCACCGGGAGGCCGCCCGGTCAGTCGAGGTCATTGAAGAACTGAAAGCTGCCCTGGCCGCCAATGCTGAAGTGGTGGTCAACCAAAAGGAGGCCATTCAGGCCCTCATCAGCCAGATGGACACCCTTGTGGGCAAGGCGCTCCGGACCATGCGCGTATTGAAGGAGGCCGACGAGGATGGCATCCAGAGTCCTCGGAAGCGTCAAGGGAGTAGCAGTAGTGGTGGTAGCCTCACTAGTGATGAGACCGCCGATCCTCTGCTAGTCCACCGCGCCCGCAGCGAACGAGTGTCCCGGGCCCTGGAAACCAGCGCCTCCGCTGTGGAACACCTACAAAAGGTCAACCACCGCCTGTCGATGGACCTGCATTCCGTGCTGCAGGAGCGGGCCCTCTCGCCCTCCGACACCACCATGACCGCGGCCGGGGACGACTGGGAAGAGCGCTACCGCGCCCTGACCGTCGAGCACGATCGGCTGCGCACCGAATTGCGTCAGAAGGACGACCTTATCGCCAGTCTGCACCGGCCCCGTCCGCTGGCTTTCTCGCTGGGCGGCTCCAGTCCAGACCTATTCGGTTCGCGGGAATTTGCCGTGTCGCCCGCTGCCAGCCAAGAGAGCCTGCCGGTATCGGCCAGCAGCCCCGCGGTAGCCGCCGCCCTCAATCGATCTATCCATGAGCTGCACGAGCTGGCCACCGAGGCCGCCGCCGGCCCGGTTGACGTTAGTAACGAGGTGCTCGGTGAGGAGGTCCTGGCCCTAAGAGAGACCGTCGCCGAGCTGCAAGCCCGGCTCGCTGAGCAAGGGCCGTCGGTATCCGCGCAGGGAGAACTGGGCGCCGCTAGCGCCCGCTTCGAGGAGGTTAATGCCGAACTCGCTGCGGCCCGGGTCCGCCAGACCGACCTGGAACGCGAGCTCGCGGCAGTTCAGGAAACGCTAAGTGCCCAAGCCGCCCGCCTCGACCGAGGCACCGCCGATGACAGTGAGGCCGCCCTGGCACGGCTTCAAACGGAACGGGATGATGCCACCCGTCTTCTTGAAGCCAAAAATGATCAACTGCGCACCGTACAGGGCGCAGTAGCCAAACTGGAGGCACGTACCGTCGAATTAGAAGCCGAACGGGACGCGCTGCTGGAAAAATGTGCCGTGCTCAAAGACGGCCAGGCCGACCTTATTGAGCGGGTGGAGACCGTGGAGGCCCAGTTCATTAGTCTGGCGGAAGACTGTGAAAGGCTGTATGATGACAACGCACGGCTCACCGGGGAACTCGCCACGGCGAGTGCCCAATCCTCGATGGCCGTCGATGTCCGAGCCCTGGGGGACACCTCCCCATCCACCCAAGCTGCTGGCGACAATACACCTGCCGCTGCTGCCGCCAATTTTGAAGCTGCGCGCCAGCAACACGCCGCCGACCTACGCGAGCGCGAGCGCCGACTTCGGGAATTGGAGCGGGCTAAGGACCAAGAGATCGAGGAGCTCAACCAGTACCTTGGAGAGTTGGAGTCCTTGGTCGACAACAAGTCGTTCCGCGAGACCGATCTCGAAGACCAGATCGCTGCCCACCTGCGCCGGATTCGTGAACTTGAAAGCCAGGTCGAGGGCGGTAGCGGCGGCTCTGCCCCCGCGACCGGATCCTCTGCCACCCGTCACTCCATCTCTACGGTACCGGCTAGCTCAGGGACCTCGCCACGGTCATTCGCTAAATCTCTTGGCTCGCCGGCCGCACCCACTTCAACAGGTGCGACTAACGGCCACATTAATGTAGATGCCGACGATGACACCCTAATATGCGAACTTTGCGACGCGCCTGGCCACGACCTGTTTAACTGTCCGCTTTTTAAGTCGGATGGCATCGCCGTAGGAACCCCCAACGACGAAGAAGGAAGTGTGGACGCCGACGAAACCCCGGCGCCCTTCAAGACCGTACCCGATTACTACAACTCCTCGCGGCCGTTCTGTGACAATTGCGAGATGTTTGGCGATCACTGGACCGAGGATTGCCCCGACCAAGATGCCACCTTCTAGTTTTTGCTTTACAGATAGTTGCACCCCTAATGTCCGATAGATTGCGTTTGTTTGAGGTCCCCGCCTCCTTTCAAAAATTGGTGCCCTCCCCTCTAATCACACAAACCATTGCCTCGCCCAGCCACTTTATTTCTAAATCTTACTCTCCTCGCCCTCCCTTCTAATGTACTTTGAACGCCTTATTTCCTCCGTTTTTACAATCCTAAGTTTTATCACTATAATTACCTGAGTATCAACATTCAAGGAACTTGTACCCATGCCTCAAATTCACCCACTAAAGTGCCATAGACTGTAGGGCGGTTTTCATGTGGGAGGTTGCCCTGCCACGTCAGCATTGTATCATAACATTACATGAGTGCCAGGCTATGGAGTACAGCACACCTAATTATTATTTTAAAAACCGAGGGGGATAGGGTGGGGGGTTATTTTTTTATTAGGAGTAACTTCGAAATGACAAGTGAAAACTGCAACATACGACACAATCAACTGGGTCGATTGTGTGAGAGGGGAGAATGAGGGACACCGACAGACTAAGAAGAGAGAGATGGGGGGGGGGAAACAACAATTAAAAGGCCCTAGTGGGCCACGTCCTCCCAGTCACGGCCCTTGGTTTGGAGGAGGGCGACCTTATCGCCTTCGTGGGTGCTGAAGTAGCCGTCCGCGATCTTCGCGTCGATTTCGACCCGCGAGTCCTCAGGGATCATGTCGTCCGGGATTGGCACCCGTTCGACAACCTCGATACCGGAGTTGACGATGGCGTCGTACTTCATATTGGACATGGAGGTTAGGCGGTCGATGCGGGTGATGCCCAGCCAGTGAAGCACGTCAGGCATGAGGGCCTGGAATCGCATGTCCTTGACCCCGGCGACGTACTCGGTCCGCAAAAAGTACGTGTCGGCGCGGTCACCACCGGCCTGACGCTTCCGGGCGTTGTATACGAGGTACTTGGTGACCTCACCCAGGGCCCGGCCTTCCTTGCGGAAGTACACAATGACGCCCACGCCGCCCTGCTGGGCTTCCTTAACAGCCTCCTCGATACCAAACATGAGATACGGCCGACAGGTGCAAATGTCGGACCCAAACACGTCCGACCCGTTGCACTCATCGTGCACCCGCATGGTGAGGCGTTTACCCGGCTGGCCGATATGGGCCGGGTCGCCAAAGATGTAGACAGTCAGCCCGCCGATGGGCGGGAGAAACACCTTGAGGTCCGGCCGGGTGATGAGCTCCGGGTACATACCACCGGTGTCCTCGAAAAGGGCGCGCCGCAGGAGGACCTCCTCGATCCCGAACCGCTCGGCGACCCCAGGGAGGTACCATACGGGCTCCACGGCAGCTTTAGTCACGTTCAGGTCGCCATTGGGCAGGACGATGCGGTTGTCCACGGTCAGACGGCCGGCTGCAACGCTGGCATCGATTTCGGCAATCTTCATGTGCGCCTTGGTAATGGCAATACTGGGACGCACGTCGGTGCCGCGCCCAATGTCTTCACGGTAGGCAGTTGTGACCAGGTGCCCGTAGGGGTCTAGGGACACGATCTTCTTGGGGTCGCTCCACTGGGGGTGCGGGCCGATTTGCACGGGAGGCTCGGTCAGCGTGAAGTTGGGCAGGTGGGTGGGATCAAGCTCGCCAATGGCCACTGCCAGGGCGCGGTAGATGCAGTATGAGCCGCCGTAAGCGCCGATGGCGTTGCTAAAATAAATAAATAAAAAGAGGTAATCGTGGGGGGGCCGGGATGATAATGGACGTTGGGGTTAGAGATGCCAGGGGGCAGAGTGGGCGACGGCAGAAGTACGATCTCCCCGTATCGATTCATTACCCGTCTTCGGTGGGGAGTGGGCAGGCAAGACTTACCGAATGCGGATGGAATCGGGGTGACGGGACGCCACAATGGGACCGCGCTCCTCCGCCGTAGGGGCACCCCAGTGCAGCGAAAGTGGGTGAATACCAAACTGCTTCGGGTAGGTAGTCAGGATGACTCGTGAGCTGTACGGGTTAGGGCGCGGTTCCAAGGCGGTGCTCAGGTCGGTGGTTGGTGAAGGCTGGGCCGAGGCTAAGATATCTTATGGGGTGGAGGGCGAGTAAAAAAAAAAGGCGAGGTGTCGAGAGAGGGATAACGTTAGACGGTGGTCTACTGGGTGGAAATCATGAAGTATACCCGGCTCGGGCTGGACATTGGTAGTAAGGACCCACCTTCTTCATCTACCGCAGGGTCACTGCTCGGGGCTGGGGGACCCGGCAAGTTGGTCTCGATGGGTGACGGCTTAGCGGAGAGATAGTTGCGTAGCTACAAGTGACGGGAGGACATTGACGAGAGCGAGCACCGGTCGGGCGAGTTTAGTCGGTGGGTCTCTAGCCCAAGGCGTGGGACCTTGGTCGCCCTTCGGCAGCTGGCAAGGAAACATCAGATGAAAGCGGCCCAGTCAGCGGTCTCTCCAGACCCTTTTCGCCGTGACTGACAGAATGTAGGCGGCGGCCCCGGATGGCCTTAGAGGCAATGTAGAGGCCACTATACGTACCTGCTGCGATATCTCTTTCTGCTGGAGGTCGAGAGCGTCCAACTTGGACAAGAGCGCCGCTACGTTCGCGTCCGGGGCTGCGCTGGCCCCAGCCTTGGTCTGGGCGGTCATGGTGTGGTAACTAGGCGGGCGAGTGGTGGGGTAGGTTAACGTTGCCAAAGTGGATACGATGCGGGGCGGCGGTGTAGTGACAGATATACGAAGCCGATGGCGGGCAAAAAGGAGGCAGCAAGGCAAAGAGAGGTGGGCTGATACGTGGGCCGCCTCCCAACTACCCAAAGGGGGCCTTATAAAGGGGGGGTGGGTTGGCAGGGAGGGGTGGGGAAGGCAGGCTGATGCGGGAGGGGGGATGTGGGTTAGATCACAACGGAGGGGTTGGCCACGATAGGAGAAGGTTAACAGCCCCAGCAAGGCTGAAGGGATGAAAAAAAGGGGGGAGGCAACGCAAGGCACAGCTGGCCATGAATGGGATCGCCTCACACACCTTTGGGACTCAACCAACGAGCCTTTAGGCTCTTCACCTCGCGATGGCCCTGATAACTGCCCTACACGGAGCGCGGAGTTGAGTAGAGCATTGGGGCCGATCATTATTCTATAAACTACCCGTTGCCTCTCGCCATTGTCCTCCACGTCACATTGGGCCCCTCTGACCCCCCCAAAAAACCACAGTCACGGCCGGGGAGCGTCTACATACCAGACTCTACCTCTACACTCGCCTTTCACGACTGGAATGCAGATGGCGGAATCCCCCCCCCCCCGTGCAGGATTGCCACCTCTCACCTGATTTATCGACCTGCACGGGGACTCGTGGATGTAAGGCGACGTGGGGGGGGGGGATCCAGCCCTGGCCCTAGAAAAGCACCAGGCCGCGCGGCCTGCTGGACTGTCCGGATGACCTTTCCGCAGATATGATCTAGGCAGTCACAAGGCACGCCGTATTACCGTTAGCGGGAGGCGTCTGGGCGCAACTCGAGACGCGGCGACGTCTCTCCCTTTCCTCTAAACGCCAGCCTAAACAGCGGTATCCAGAGCTCAGCCGTCCACACTACTAGCGGGGCTTGTAGAATATCTGTAGATTCATTGCCTGGCCGGCTAGAACGGTACACATCGCCTTGCCATTGCACCTATTAGCCTTGTCATATGGCGCTCAAACGCGGCCAGTGGGATAATCCGCTCATCTGCCACCCTCAATTTTACCAATTGCTCACGATCCCCGTTCGAGCCATTAGCATGATGGCCAACCAACCTTGCAATTCCGCCGGGGGGGCTACGGCCGATGCCGACGCCGATGCGAATTCCCCAGCCAACGATTCCTCCATCTTCATTTGTAACTTGGATGTGGCCGTCAGTGAATACGCCGTCCTCAAGCTTTTCCAACCATTCGGCGAGATCAAAGAGTTGAAATTCCCCTTTCACCATCAGGGACCACGCCAGGGCCAGGCCCGCGGGTACTGCTTCCTAGAGTACACCACACCGGCTGCCGCCGCGGGGGCCATCCTAGCCGTCAACGGACGGACCTTCAAGGGCCGACCGCTGGTTGTCAAACCGTGTTCTGTAAGTACGCTCGGGAAGGGGGTTATCTCTGTAGTTTAGCCAGGGGAATGAATTCAAGCCGCGCTTAATGAGTATACGGCTAACCTTTGTGACTCCTCTCGTGCCTCGACCTTGGTTCATGCCCATGCGCATTAATTTCATCACCTCGGGGATGAATCCATGGGTCGATTCAGGTCCCCAAACGTACCAATCGGGACGACGCCTCAGCCCGGCCGGCCGGACGTTTGGGGCGCGATCGGCATGGAACGGCACCCTACGCCACACCCGCTAGCGGGACAGTCAAACGCACGCCGTTAACCGGCTCAAGGTAAGTTGACCGTGTACCGCGGCCGTTTCGACTTGGATGGCAGTGGAAAAGGAATAGAAGCGGGGTGGTGAGTAGTTGCCAATGATAGTTCTGTGGGCCACTCTCGAACCCATCACTATGCTGACCCCTGGTACGGTCACACCAGGTCATCGTTTAGCTGGAATGCCATGGAGTATAGGAATTACCCTCGTTGAAGAAGTAACCACAGCCGGATTGCGTTACCGCCGGCCCCAGGGGAATGCCAGCTGAACCCGTTGATACCGATGCCCGCCTGAACTCTATCCGATAAGGGTCAGGTCAGCCTGTGAGTTCGCAACCTAACCCCCCCGTTACTAACTAACATTGTTTGATATTTCATGTGACTACCACCTTTTCGTGGTATACGCCACCTATATAACCGCTCTTTTTCTTTTATCCAGCACCCAAGCCAAAATTCGGGCTCTAGAAAAGAAACTAGCCAGCCTGCACTCGAAACCAGAAGCCACCCGGCCCGGCAAGTGAACGGCAACGTAACTTGGGGGAATCGCGCTGGATGCTGATTTATTAGCCACGCTTGTCCTTTCATTCCTCTGTGTGCTACCTCTTTTCGCCTAGTGCAATCGACTGCCCTTTTTCGCCGTCTAATCTCACAACACCATCAATTCGAAAGCTCTTTTAACCCTGGTCAGTATCAATTGTCAAGTTGCCTAATGAGTCAGCAGCGCGACCGCCTCACTGTTCCATGGCGAAGCCCGACATTTGAGGTAGGGTGGGCTGATCCAATGCGGGGGTGTTAACACTTGGGGGGTGCGACAGTACCATTGTGACTGGCCTGAGGGAACGTCATTCCAAATACACACTGTCGGGCTTAGTGGAGCACAGTCACAACCGAGGCACCACACATGGGATGAAGCGTAAGTCCCGACACCCTAGTCACTGTGCCTCTTGCGTCCGACTGTGATTATCAACGGGAGTCATAAATAATGAGGTGTAGGGTGACTACTTTAGGCATACCGCCTTTAGGTTGGCTCCGTACGCCCCCAAGTTGTGAGGCGACCGCATCGGAGGGGAGTGCTAAGGGAATGGTCCAAGACTGCCAACGTCAACCGCCATCCTCAACAATGGCTGATGACTCGTTAGGATGAGCAGAGAATGGAAAGCGGGCCGCGCCAGAAGTACCAACACGGCGTGTGCAGCACAGGCTGTGAGGGGCTGAGATGAACGGGTGGCCATCACTGCGCCAATGAGTACCCGACTACAGTAAAAGCAGGGGACAGCGATAGTACGGGGGACTCGTTGAACCCCACCCCCACATCTCCACCCGGCGGCGTGACCATTCCAACCCGGCAATCCTAGCCACCCTCCCTTCCTTTCCTCCGCCCCACCCTTAATTTACCCTTTGCCATCCCTCCCTGTCTGTGCTGCTCCCCCCCCCTCCCTTAACCTGATATAAGCTCCTCAGCGGGGGGTAGCCAAGTCGCCACACAGATATGCTATCCCGTCCTTACCACGAACCCACCGTAACTACCCACCTTTCCTCCCACTTACCGTCGTCAGCTCTTCCATCCTACTTCTTGCTATTACCAACCTCAGGCCCTAAACTCCTTTGGACCCACGTCCTCCATTGCTAACCATGTCCTCCGTCCACGTCTCCCAGCACCCGCTGGTGGCCCACAAGCTGGCCCTCCTGCGCGACCGTACCATCAGTTCCAAGCAGACCCGCGAACTTATCAACGAACTGGGCTACCTCCTCACGTACGAGGCCACCGCAGGACTAGCCCTGGCCCCCGCTGGCGAGGTACGTTGGCCTGGCATCAAAGACGCCGCAGTTCTGTCCTGCAAAGTGTGCACCCGGCGCACCCGGGTTAACGGTTGCGTGCGTCCCCCCCCCCCTCGTGGGTAACTCCGCTGAACGACGTTCCCAATTATACGACTCCTAACCCTTCCACTGCCTCCCTGTTCAACGCTCACCCGTATTACCACGCAGAGATCTTCTCCTCTGGCTACCTACCAAGCTGTGGCTATTAAGCCCCGTATCGGCCTTGTCCCTGTGCTCCGATCTGGACTGGGGCTCGTTGACGGTAAGCCCAGGGCTGCCAAGTGCGTGGGGCACCCTTCTCGGCAATTGTCAACTGCCCGGTACCCTGCCGCCTTGTCTAACCTGACTGGACCCCACCCCCCTCCGCCTTGATCCTTCCCCTCGTCACTTCCCTAGCCGCCCTTGAACTCATCCCCTCGGCCCAGACCCTTCACCTCGGCCTCTATCGCGAGGAAAGCTCCCTGCAGCCCGTCGAATACTACAACAAGCTCCCTAGTGAGCCCACGGTGGACGAATGTATCATCTTGGACCCTATGCTGGCCACAGGTGGCACGGCTATCGCCACGGCCAATATTCTTAAGGACTGGGGGATCCGTCGCATCAGCTTCTTGTCCGTGATTGTCTCCCGCCGCGGCCTTGAATCATTCATCGCTGCCCACCCTGATGTGGCCGTTTACACCGCCGCCATCGACGAGGACCTGGACGCCGGGGGTTACGTTGTACCTGGCATCGGGGACTCGGGTGACCGCCTTTTCAACACACACCATATCGAGTAACTACTGCGCTCCGTAAGCATTCCATTGTCTTCTTCGTCTTTGTCATTCTCCTAATAAAACGATACCCAAGAACGGCGACAGCCGTTGCTGGTGAATACATATCTCGGATGGGGGTCGAAGGGTGGCAAAAGAAAAAAAAAGTGGTCAGAGTGGGATTCGAACCCACGCCTACAAGAGTAGACTACGACCTGAACGTA